>JAAOAK010000082.1:0-115345 GCA_013396175.1 Fusarium denticulatum | reverse complement strand
CCAGTGATCTGGCAGTTTCGTAACATCCCCTTCCAAAGCCCCGACCCCCCCCTTGAGCGAGTGTTCCGTCTGAAAGGCATGCTCCATCGATCAGCCAGATAATGGAGCTCGGCAATCTCATAGGATAGGTAGTTTATGAAGTCAACCGGCCCATCTCAGGCTCCTTGCATCAGAAGCCAACATATGCGTCCGTCTAGCAACTCAGCCGTGTCTGTCTTTCTTGCACACGACGAACGAGGGAGCAATGCCAGTTGACTCTCATGCATTACTATTGTCCAATGCGCCTCAAAGATAGAGGACTTCCTATGCATTTCTTTTTGTCTCCGCATAGTTTGGGTCATAGTCTTGTGATTCTTGTCTAGGGTTCTTCGAAGTAAACAGTGAAAAGACTTCATCTGATGACACCAAGTTTCATGAGGTTATCTCGAAGAGAACAAAGACCATCAAGAGTGTCCGAAGATCGTTCTTTCAATAACTCGCATTGAAGACTAATGATCTTTGCCGCTTTCGACTCATTGCCGACAGCTAATGAAACCGCATTTTCCAGCTGCTCTGCCCTTGAGCTCAGGGAATGCTGGAGCTCGATCACCATTGCGATCATCATTGAAGCTGCAGACATTTTCGGGGCAACGAAAGAACCGATCTTGATCTCGGGGATGTCGAACTTTGGTTCGTGTTCTCTGGGTAACAGAGGTACAGCATGAGCGCACATACGCCCATGGTTAGTGATCATGTCAAAGAGATCCAGTAGACGAAGATGGCAGGCCATGATGAGGTGAATAAGAGACTGGTCGATTGGTACTCTGGATTTTGAAATTGAAAATTGCTTTTGTGTGTTATGTATGCAGTCCGGGGCATCGCAGCTGATATCCTCGGGTTCAAGTCGCTTGAGGACTTCAGGATATAAGTGAAGTAGCTTTTGAGAACGTTGTAGCAGATCTTCAAGAAATGATCCAAGATCAAACTTGCATATCTTCATGAACTCGGTGAGTTCCTTTGCAGATAAGTGATCTCGTTGCGAGGTTGGAAAGTTGGTCTGTAGCCGATCCAGCCCAGCCATGAGATCTGTCAACTGAGATATCTCAGTGACTTGAGCTGGCAGAGGTGGAGGAGGATCTGTATTTTCGCTAACAGGCGGCGTTGTGATAAATTGATCCAGGTCAATACTAGGAACTGGATTGACTGTAGGCTCGTCCAAGCCAAGGATAGACCAGTTGAAGGCAACATTGTCAGGATGGCGCAGAGATCGAGTTGGAGGGCTAAATAGACAGGTGACTCCAGCTTTGACACAGCGAGTACAGACTGAAGATGCTGGGATCTTTGTACATTTCAACTTTTTACTGTGACATCTATCACACGCTTGTCGGAGATCTGACATGGTAGGCAAGTTGTTTGGGACAAAGAGAGTTGCTTGCGTGTAATTGGGAAGCCTACGATAGTGGGGAAGGTGTTGTTGGTCGAGGACATGCAGAACCAAAATACCCTAGACCTTCAAGTTGACCTTCTGGCTGAAGCTGGGACAGTGGCTGAGCTACAAAATAATTGGGTTTCATTAATAGTATAATTAACTTCATTTAAGTCGATAACGTTTTAGAGGCAATTGGCTCCAGATCTACCAGTCGAACGGCGTCAAGATACAAATGATAAAGTTTAATTGAGGTTCCTGATGATCAGCTTCCATGGATGCATCAACAACCCTGCAAGCTCCTCCACCTCGCTCCTTAGAGTTCATAGAAGTTGTCAAAAATACAAAACACTCAAATAGACTTGACATTTTGATCACTAATACTTACAGAAGACACAGGAATAGAAGCCAATGACCCATAAGGTCGTACTTTAATTTTGTGAATTTTCGAGTCGTACTGTTGCATGTTGTTGTTGTTCACGTTACCTCGATATCTCCGATCCCTTGTCAGCATTGGACCGATCAACAACACCATTTACTGCCACTGGTAACTTGGAGCTTCCCCGCGAAACTTTCCACTTCCATTCCACTTCCATTTCCACTTGAACCAACAGCTCCAACACAAAATCCTCAACATCCCCATCGCATCATCTTTACCATGATTGCGATCCTGGATTTTGTACCTGACGCTCCCACTCCAAGGACATGTCGCTAATTCCCTACCAGCCCCATGAGGGCCGAGAGATTGTTCTGTACGTCATCACGCTTCCTTTTGTTTGTTGTGCAAGGTATCCGTATCCATAGCAAGCTAACTAAACCCTTGTAACTTGCAGCCGTCATCACAACGCTATCGTTGTTCGCGATTCTCAATCACATCGACTCGAGATCAGAGGCATCTCAACTTGTCCTACATGCCATCAGCCGCTTACTCGTTCCGAGAATACTTCCGACCGAAGCTACGATTCCTTTGGTGCTCGGCAAGAGACCTATGTCGACCCCGATTACTTTCGCATGCTCCGCGCTGCCAATGCGAATAACGATAATTCCGCCGATCACCCGCCGAGTCCAGTAAGAAGACTTTTTGGCCCTATCTTGGGCGGTAGTAGTAGCCCGACAACAAATCAGACATCCCCATCTCCAGGTCCAGATGAGGCCGAGTTTGTGTCGAGTACACCCGGTGTCGCGCAAGCGGAAGGCAGCAGAATACGGCGAGATGCATTCAGTCCCAACTACTTCAACACATTTTTCGTCGAGGAAAGAGTCCTAGGGAAGGGGGGTAAAGGTGTCGTGCTGCTTGTACGGCACGAAATTGATGGATGCGCCCTTGGTCAATTCGCTTGCAAACGAGTCCCCGTCGGAGACGATCACGCCTGGTTAGAGAAGGTTCTCATCGAAGTCGAGCTTCTCGCCAAGCTTTCCCATCCAAACCTCGTATCGTATCGGCACGTCTGGCTTGAGGATGTTAGACTCACCCGATTTGGCCCCAGTGTCGCTTGCGCATTCATCCTCCAGCAATATTGTAATGGTGGTGACCTCCAACAGTACATTATCGGCGGAGCACCACGTGAGGCAACCAAAGAGGAGCTCAAGGCTCAAATGCGTCGACGATCAAAGGGCCAACTCGAAACTCCTGTTGATTTGTTGAACGGCAACCGCAAGCTCCCTTTTGATGAAATTTACACACTGTTCAAGGACATCACATCCGGCGTGGCATATCTACACGCAGCCAACTACATCCATCGCGATCTCAAACCAAGTAATTGTTTGCTTCATCGTGAGGGTGGCAGAACGACATGCCTTATCAGCGATTTCGGTGAAGTCCAGCCCGAAAATGTCGTCCGCAAGTCTTCAGGCACTACCGGAACCATCTCGTACTGCGCTCCCGAGGTCCTCAAAATGGATGTCTCCTCAGGTCGATATGCAAACTTTACCACAAAGTCGGATGTCTTCTCGCTTGGTATGATTCTCTACTTTATGTGCTTCGGGAGACTTCCTTACCAAAGCGCGAATGCTCTGCAAGAAGAACTCGAAGATGTAGATGAACTTCGAGCCGAGATCACTCACTGGCAAGGGTTCCAGGATGAACGACGTGAGCGACCAGATCTTCCCTCGAAGCTCTATCAGCTATTGAAAAGACTGTTGTCTCTCAACCCTGGCGAAAGACCTAGTGCCAATGAGGTTCTCAAAGCCATGCGAGGCGAGTCAATGACCTTCGAGAATGGTGCAAGTCAGGAGCCTGCACCGAATCTCGGGATCGGAACTCGCATACAGAATCTGGACTCACCTGTTCCCCCAAGCACGCCAGTTCCAGGTGAGTTTCTTTTTCTTGTGTTGTAACAAACCTACTCTTACAGTTCTACAGGCCCCCGACATCGACATCAAACATCAACATCGGACAAGTTTGAAGAGATCAGCGCATTGGCTAGGACGACTTCGAGAGACCTGTCGCCTACCAAGAGTGGCCAGAACTCTCGACTGGATCCGCACCGTCAATCCCTATCAAGGCATGGTGGCTCGCAGTCCATGGTTATGTCCCGCAGTCAAGAATGTCATCGCGGATCTTTTGTAACACCAGCCGTGAGCGTCAGCGACGCATCTGAGCACTCAGAGATGCACGAGAGGCGAAACTCTCAAAGTCCCCCACTTTTGATGCCGCCGCCTACGACCACAGCTGACGCTCTTAGACGGAGAGCAACTGTGTTTCTCATCCGATCCATGCATCTGGCAGGCGAGAACTCTGCGCTACTCAGCTATGCCCTACGCCTGGGTTTGTTTGGCATTAAAATAACTACTCTCACACGGCCCTGCTGGCCACTCATGGTCCAACCGAACGTAGGCATTCCACTCGTCTGCGTTGCAGCGCTAGACCTTGGCTTACCGCAAATGAAGAGCTATTCTCCTGCCCTCAGGCAAGGCTACGGAGATTACTTCACAAGCGGTCCACGAGCGTGGGGCTTAGCCATGAGCCTTCTCCTTTTGTTCCTTCATTTTACCGTGCTATGGGTTGCTTCAGGCTGGGCGACGCTGTGTGCCACGAATGAGCATGACGTTTGGGCCGATGGGCCATGGTAGCGTGACTTGAAAAGTTGTAGTGATGCGAGATGATGTTTATATGTGAATCAATGAAACCGTTTGGCCTGCTGATGCATGAGGAGGGGAACGAAGCATACCCGAAATCGTTTGGCAAAACATATTGGTTCATGAAAGTAAAGCGACAATGATGCAAAAGAACTGATAGCGGAAATGATTGAGAATGACAGCGGTTTAAAAAGGGCCCAAGAAAAGTGTCTATTAAAACAAAATAGAAAGAAGGTTGACCTCGCCACGATACCATACGCTCTCCCAAGATTATCAACATCAAAATGATACAAACCCCACTGCCATGCCCTTAACTACCTAACTTAGATCTTCCTCAAAGACTTCTGCGTCAAGATCTTCCGTCTATCCATCTCCCTATTCGCCAACTCACTGCTCTTACTATCTGGTGCAATGCGCCGACCATGGGTCAAACTCCCAAAGCCAAAGTCAGGCTCACCACCAAGACTGCCGAAGATATCTCCAATGTAGTTCTCTGCCCTGATACCATCCTTGAATGTTGCGTCCCAATCTTCGATGATGCCATTGACGATCTCAATGCCTGCATTAAAGATGTTGGCAATAGCGATTGAGAAGCCATTCTGTTTGGCGGCGGTGAGATGATCTAGGTCGGTGTAGTCAGGAGGAGGACGATCAAAGTTGGAACCTACAAGGGTTAGCGAGATGATTAATAGGGGTTATGGGAGATATCACCTGTTCTGCAGATCATGACTCTTGAGAAGTCGCAGATCTTTGCAATCGCTGCTCGGATGAGGACTTCCAAGACTGCATTATCCTCCTGAGCGCTCATACAGTAGATACCAGTGCCATTCGTCCACACTTTTGTAGTATTTTCAAAGGACTCAGAGAGTCTACTGCCAGAGTAGTATACATCACTCGTAGCAGTGTCGCACTTGATGACCGATGGAGGTTGAGAGGCACTTTTATAAGTCTCGCCCATTCGGCGGTAGAGTGCACGATACTCCTTTGGGCCATTGGCATCTTCCAGCTGAGCCTTCGAAGCGAGTTTGTATGCCGCATCTTGAAGTTGAGCGTTAAGTTCAAAGACTTCAGTGCCATATGTGATAAAGGGCTGTTGGTAAGGTTGGTCACGACCATATGAGATATACCCCGTGGGCCAGCCTGGAGGAAGAGATCGTATATCAATCTCATACTGCAACGCAACCTGGACTGAATAACGAGCGATGGCAACTGAACCAAGAGTACCATACTTGGGATTGACACCAGCTATACCGGCGACGAGGAAGTAGGTATGGCGAAAGTCAAACTTGGGGGAAAGCATGAGAGCCATGAGTGAAGCGGCGGAGTTTATCTCCCCCTCGCCGATGGTGACATGACATATGCTTCCATCTTCAGTGCAGGTGGCGCAGGGGAACAGCATGGAGAGGCCCGGGGTGTGAATAGTTTTGGAAGCGAGGTTGCCTAGAATTGAGTCGAGGAAGCGTTCGTGCCAGACTGCAGCTTCAGGAGACCACTGTTGTATGGTGTTAGAGAAGTGGTATGAGATAGGGGAGGGGGCATACCATTGAGATGATCATGACTTTGGGAGCAAAGACTTCATCGTCTCGTGCATCCAGGGGACGAGGTACAGCGGTTACTAGAGGCAAGAGGATGAACTGAAAAAAGAGTGTAAGTAAAGCTCTTGGTAACTCCATGGTTGATAGTCTTGAGTTGTTTGAAGATAGCACTGAGATTCGAGAGGGAAGTCAAGAAGCTTTATCTCTGAATCACATCCAGACAATCTCAAGACTTATACCAAGAAACATGTTCGAGACCTTCAGTATCGAACTCGTTTCACAGATTCAATTCTGTCAAAGGCCGCCATGTGGATTCAATGTCTCTGTCACCCCGAATAAAGATTCAGAGCCCAGAAGGAGATTCCCAACGGGTATCCAGCAAGGGATGTTGCCCTCCCCAGGCAAACTACAGCAGCGAGTCATGTCAAGGCATTCTGGGACAAATGGGAAGAATGGAGGACAACGACGGGATCTTTGCTTCGGGAAGTTGCTTTGTTTGGAGCATCATGCCCGTCGAATAGGGCAGCTCTGAGGTGAAAGTTCTCTCCTGAGGTTGTTTAGAGGGTGAGTTTAGGGGTAGTGAAACGAAACAGAACTGGACAGGATACGACACCATGTGCTCAATGTTTGGAGGCCGAAGCGAAAGACAGCGCCATGTCTTTGATTCAAGCTGAACATCCAACGACTTGGCATGTCTCTACCGCTGACGTGAATCTATATTTCTGCATTGTGTCACTCCGTGCAAACAGTCTCGATGGGGAAGTTTGTTGAACAGCGTCGTGCAAATATCCCGGAGTCGATGTGAAGTTCTTGTGCGACTGATATGTCTGGAGATGTTCATCTGGGAATGCATGTCTCGGCCGGCAGGGCGCTGAAGCGATCGGGGAAGAGAGGGGGTTATTAATTGGACAGACGAGACGAGATTGGTTTGAAGTGAAGGATACGGTCCTCTATATTCTGGCTTTATAGGTGGAAAGTGATAGGATGTCTTGACCACTGAATTGGATCGTGTAGTGCGGAATACAAATGTTACGAGGGAGAGTATTAGGAGCAGTCACGAGCATAAATTGACTTGTGCTCTTGTGTCATTCATTTATGGTTTGGGATAGAAGGATGAATTGTGAGATGTGAGGTTGTTGGGACAAGACGACACGGTGAGATGGAGATTAGTCTTGGTGTAGTGAGTCTGCTCATTGCACGTGGGTTGTGTCTGTACTTGTTGCCTTTCCTGATCAAGATGGAGTTACTCTTTGAGTTTGTGCCGTTTGACTTTTTCTTGTAACGGCGGGCTTGACTGTTGTCAACGGCTTCAATCGTCACCGTTTCATCGTGGCTAGCCATTCACCATCTGAACGCAGCCTTATGTAACTAAAAGTCTAACTCAACTCAACTACAATGGTCACTCCCAATTGTACAAAGAGAATATCATGTAGTTCTGGGAACTTAGCCACCCAATGATATGCCTCTCTCCAACCTCCTATCGTAGCTCATCATCTCGGTTTATTTCTGGATCCCAAAGTCTGGGCATCTAACGGGGCCTCGGGGTGATCAGATGTGCCCTGATCCGCGTATCTGATTGATCTGTTTACTGTAAATGTCATCGACTTGAGTCAATTATTCCAGTTTTTCTAGAACTGTTATGATACTCGCATCATCTGACTCGTTGGTAGATCACTTGGGGAAACCTTGGCAGAGGCCGAACTTCACGATACGACTGTTGATTATCTTGGCGTGGTTTTTCTGTGTTTTCGCCAAGAAAAGTTGGGTTGCCTCTTTTATTACTCAGCTAGAGACGGACAAGGAAGGTCAAGACCCAGGGGCCGCGTGTAGGGTTTGGGTTGAGGCTGGGGCTCTTCTTTTTCAACAGGGCACTGTGCATGATCTGCCTCATTCCTCGTTATTTCCTAGTGTTTCAATTCTTAATTCAACGACGCTTCTTGACAGCCTCTGCTTCAGCGGCTTCAACACCAGAGGCAGTAGTGATGACGACGACAATGACACACACCCGTTGGCCAAAAAGCTTCAGTCTCTCTTAGCACAAACGATGTTACAGCCAAGACGACCGCCAAGACACGATAGCAGCAGCACCAAGCATTTTCAGGATTACCTAGCCCCCCCTAAAGTCTCGGCCCTTCCGAGATGATGGGCAGTGACAATATCAGTTCCCAGAGTTTCCATTCCCCAACTCCAACTACGGGGCAGTCCCCTCTGTCCTCTGTAAGGCGGACCAGTTACAGTGGGTTAGCGACGTGTCGCTGCTGATTGTTACTGGATATGGCGTATTTTCTGTACAGGGCGGACCGCCCAGGACCCCCCAGACCAAGAACTGCACAGAGACAAACTTGCGCCGCCACAGAATAGAGATTGACCTGCCAAGCACCACTCACAATCAACTCTGCCCGCCAGAAGGTCATTTCCTGGTGGAGACTTGTCGTCCAGGTATGACGAGTTTCTCTTTAAGGTTCTTTATTTTCCTGCTGGTCCTGGCTGACTCTAACGCATTCGGGCTACAGTTTTGTAAAAGCCTCCCCCACGCTAGAGCTTGAGCATGATTTCAGTGCTTCCTCCACAGTCAATCAACCGTCCCGTCCCCTTCAAACCGTCTTCGATCCACCACTGAATCTTCGTCCTCTTTTCTTTCTGTTTTCTTTTGTTTTCATTCAACCTCTCTCTGTGGCTCAGTGCCGTACCAGGTTTTCTGGATCAACGGCTGCTTCGCGCTCACAAACCTGTAACACAGATTCCCATTGATGGACGACATCACGAGTATTCCTGATTCACGCTATGGCGGCTCTGGCGAAGGGTCCAACTCTAACTCCAACTTTGACGCTGGTAGCCACGACCAGCCAAAGATTGATAACACGATGAATCCTCAACCCGAACCTTACGACGTCGACCCGCCCTTCGATTTGCACGACGACGAACATGTTCAGGGCAACAACTTTGCTTTCACTCCGTCTCAGCTACATCGACTCCTGACCGCCAAGAATATCTCCGCTCTGCGCGCGTTTGGAGGCTTGTTGGGTTTAGCCGCTGGTCTTCGAACCGATATTTCTACTGGACTAAGCGCCGACGAAACAACATTGGATGGTACTGTCACTCTGGACGAAGCTGTAGCCTCTGGTAGCCTTGAACGACCACCAGTTCTATCGGCAGCATCCCCTCCGCCGTCGCCGCCGCTGTTACACAATGGGTTGTTCGAACATCGCGACAACCACTTTGTCGATCGAAAACGAGTATTTGGGGACAACCGCCTGCCCCAAATAGCACAAAAATCTTTCTTCAGACTATTATGGATAGCATTCAATGATAAGCTTATCATTTTGTTAACTATTTCTGCTACAATCTCACTTGCTATTGGTATCTACCAATCTGTCGACAAGTCAATAGGCGCATCGCGTGTTGAGTGGGTAGATGGTGTGACAATTGTCGTTGCGATCCTCGTCATCATCATCGCAAGTGCAGCGACCGATTGGCAGAAGAATTACAAGTTCAAGAAGGTCAATGAACGAAAGCAACAAAGGGACGTAACGGTGATGCGCTCGGGTAAACTCCAGCGCATCCCCGTACAAGATGTTGTCGTAGGTGATCTTTTACACCTTGAGGCTGGCGATATTGTTGCCGTGGATGGTGTTCTTGTGCAAGCTTCGAGTCTGCAGATGAACGAGTCTTCGATCTCGGGAGAGGCTGATCTTGTACACAAGACAGTACCAAGGCCAAACCATGCAGCTACATCGCGAATTGACCCCTTCATTCTCAGTGGAACCACTGTCGCGCGCGGTGTTGGTTCCTATCTCGTTACTGCTGTTGGTGTCAACTCAACCTATGGTCGTATCCTCATGTCGTTGAGAGACGATGTCAAGGAGACACCACTTCAGGTGAAGCTTGGCCGTCTTGGCAAGCAACTCATTGTCATCGGTGCCATTGCCGGCTCCATCTTTTTTCTTGTCCTCTTCATCCGCTTCATGGTCACTCTCCACACGGTCACTGGAGGGCCATCTCAGAAGGCGGAAGACTTTTTACATATTCTGATTCTGGCCGTCACGGTCGTCGTCATCACTGTCCCAGAAGGCCTGGCGCTCAATGTGACCGTTGCGCTGGCCTTTGCCACGAAGCGTATGCTCCGAGATAACAACTTGGTACGATTGATTCGATCGTGTGAGATTATGGGAAACGCGACGACGGTTTGCTCCGACAAAACTGGTACCCTCACACAGAACAAGATGACTGTCGTGGCTGGACGTGTTGGCTTGGAGTCTTACTTTGACGACACCGACCTGGTTGTTCCGGACCCCGATTCGTCCATGTCGCGTGCCTCGACTATCAAGTACGACAGTTCGATTGACATGGCAAAGTCACTCTCTCCAGAATGTCGGCGGTTGATCAAGGACAGTATCGCCCTCAACTCCACGGCCTTTGAGAATGATGACTCGGGTACCGCTACTTTTATGGGCTCAAGCACTGAGACTGCTTTGCTACACTTTGGCCGTCAGCATCTCGGCATGAACAATTTGGCCGAGGAGAGGGCCAACTGCCCCATTGTTGCGATCCTCCCATTCGACTCTTCCCGTAAATGGATGGCAGTCTTGGTCAAGATTAATGAGGATCGTTATCGACTTCTCGTGAAGGGAGCAGCGGAAGTTGTGTTTGAATATTGTGCTTTTGTTGTTTTGGACCCGACATTTAGAGTACCAATTGCACGACTCTCGGAGAATGACCGTGCAAGCTATCGTAACACCATCGAGGACTACGCCAACAGGATGCTTCGACCTGTCGCCATTGCATACCGAGACTTTAGCGCGCAGGATATCTTTGATGGCCCAGACGACGATCCCGATAACATTAACCTAGAATGGTTGGCCTCTGGCATGATCTTCATTGGTGCCTTTGGCATTCGTGACCCATTGCGGCCCGAAGTTGTGGAATCAGTTCGTCAATGTCAGGCTGCTGGAGTGTTTGTTCGCATGGTTACAGGTGACAACTTCTTGACCGCAAAAGCTATTGCAACGGAATGTGGTATCTACACAGCTGGTGGCATTGCAATGGACGGACCAACATTTAGAGACTTGACACCTGAGCAGCTTGATGCTGTTATTCCAAGACTGCAAGTATTGGCTCGTTCAAGCCCTGAGGATAAGCTGCTCCTTGTAACACACCTGAAGCGCATGAATGAGACGGTAGCTGTTACCGGTGATGGCACGAATGACGGTCTGGCATTGAAGGCGGCGGACGTTGGGTTTGCTATGGGTATCCAGGGTACTGAAGTTGCCAAGGAGGCTGCATCCATCATTCTTCTCGACGACAACTTTGCTTCTATTGTTAAGGCTTTGGCTTGGGGTCGAACTGTGAATGACTCTGTCAAGAAGTTTTGCCAGGTAAGGTTATTGATCAGTATGGCCAGATTCTTTGCTAACCAAACGATAGTTCCAATTCACCATCAACATTACCGCAGGTATCATCACTGTCGTTTCAGAGCTCGTTGGCGACGCTGTTTTCACCGTCGTTCAATTGCTTTGGATCAACCTGATCATGGATATCTTTGCCTCTCTTGGTTATGCTACCGATCACCCATCGCCCGACTTCCTCAAGCGAAAGCCCGAGCCTCGTAACGCTTCCATCATTTCCATTACTATGTGGAAGATGATCATTTGCCAAGCCATCTACCAGTTGATAGTCGTCTTTGTTGTTCACTACGCCGGATGGGATCTCTTTAACCCCGATACTGAATTCGAGATTGAGAAGCTCCAGACATTGGTGCTCAACATCTACGTCTGGATGCAGTTCTTTAATCAACACAACTGTCGTCGCGTTGATAACAAGCTGGATATTTGGTATCAAGGATTTCTGCGTAACCCTTGGTTCATCGGTGTGCAGCTCATCACCATCGCTGGCCAGTTCATCATTGTCTTCAAGGGAGGCGAAGCATTCGACACGACCCCCCTCACAGGTGCCCAATGGGGATGGAGCTTGCTTTTCGGCGTCATGTCAATCCCACTGGGAGCTTTGATTCGACAGATTCCTGATAGCCTCGTCCAAAGTCTTTTCAACTTGATCGCGGACAGTTGGCTCGCAATTTGGCGACCGACTCGCGCACTCCTGTCAAAGGCCTTTAGCTGCTTCAAGCGGAAGAAGACCGATGATAAGGAAGCCCAACAACCAGAGCAAGAAATGGGTCCCGTTGAGAACATCCTTCATATGATGCACTTGACCCACGAGCCCGATGAGGATGAGACGCCCATGACGCAAGAACAGCGTGAAGCAATGGAGAGGTCGGACCAAACCCGAATGTTAAAAGAGAAGGATAAGAAGAAGCGAGATATCGACTTGAACGGCCTCGTAGGAGCCGCCAAGCTAGGAAAGGAGCACAAAGGTGCTATTTTGGAGATTCACCCCAAGACACTAAAGGACGACCCAATTTTGAGGACCAGTAGTGGTAAAAACAGTACGCTGCCACCAAGTCAAGACGCCGAATTTATGAAATTCGTCGCCATAAACACACGACGGCCTCGACAGCCGAGGCGAACAAATCCTCGAGCTCCGGCACGACCGGCTCAACGACGACAGCAAGAGCAGAAGAGCTCTTGGAGACATCATGTTTCCTGGGAGGGACTACTCAGATCTAAGAGACGATAATGAGCACGTCTTTTTATGCGTTCATACAAATGATGTTTTTCAAGAGGAGGGTATATAGTAGACAGGTTGTCAAGGGAAAGACCTGTGTTCTTGTAAATGACAGATTACGACGTTATGACAGATAAAAGGATTTAAGATACCAATATACAGGTCGCTTTACTAGGCCATAATAACAACGCTTCCATCCCAGAATTTTGCAATGTCCAATTCCAAATGCCTTGATAGTGATCCAATCCTTTCCGTGTGTGTCTATCTCGTTAAATCATAAACTTTTTATCGTATGCTCATTCGGTTTTGATAATGGCCTCCTCAATCGCACTCCCAATCTCGGACCTCGGTATCCCCGGCCCCCGCATCAAACAAAGCGATCTCGTAGCGAGCGACTTTATGAGCGCTGGTATACTCACCCGCACTGTGACAGGACCAGATTTTGGCTCTGTGGGAAATGAGAAACAGTTGACAAAGCTCCAGCTCTCGGGTTGTTTCGGTACAGCGTGTCCAACATTCGGCATCGGCGAGTTATTCAGTTTGAGTTCCATAGTTTCAGCGTCCACAACCCTGGCACCAAGTGAAAGGAGTTGCTTCTCAACTCCAACAACGCTGAAGAATCGTGTGAAGTGGTCGATGCGTGTTCCAGCTGGTCGTGTAGGCCACGGCCATTCGATATCCTCCACCGTAGAAGGGTTAAGCTCCGCGCGCGAATAAACGTACTGTCCATATCGTCCATACGGTAGATCGATAACGCGATACATCTCATGTCGACCCGGTCCAATAAGCCAGCGCAGCCGTGTGAGCATCTCGTCTTTCGCACGGCCCTTGAGGGGGTTGCAGAAGAGGCGCGATTCACAGGCTGACATTGCGTAGGGCGGCGGTGAGTTTACGAGGAGGCGGCATGCTATCGTTAGTATGTCGCAGGCGAGGCGGAATGAGAATGCTGAGTGTTGTGTGGATGAGGGGACGGCGAGATCGCCGGGTGATGCAGGGGTTGTGCCGAGCCAGCCGTT
The DNA here is from genome assembly GCA_013396175.1 of Fusarium denticulatum. Taxonomy (NCBI): domain Eukaryota; kingdom Fungi; phylum Ascomycota; class Sordariomycetes; order Hypocreales; family Nectriaceae; genus Fusarium; species Fusarium denticulatum. The sequence goes on along the minus strand of JAAOAK010000082.1, from coordinate 101,690 downwards.
GCCGAAGATCTGAGGCGAGAGAGAGAATGTTGGTAAGTTGAAGGATTTGGCCATTGGCGGTTGTTGAGAGTTGAAGTATGGTGGTGTTGATAGTGAAGATGGTGGAGTAGGTGTAGAAACTGAGGTCAAGGCCGTTGACGTAGGCGGTGTCAGCGTCTGAACCTGAGTCTTCCTCACAGCAACAGCCATCGAGCTCGAAGAATCCTCCGTCGTCTCACTCTGCTCACTCTCCGGCGATCCAGAACCAGCACGCTTCCTATCCTCCCCCTCCCTCGGCATCAGCACAAGGTCCTCCTCCGGTCCAACAACCTCATGCGCCAGCTCCAGAATCCTCTCCATACTCCTCCTCAAACTCCCAACGAGATTCGGCTGGGCTTTGACTACAGCTTCAGTGGTGAGCATCTCGTCAACGAAGGACATGAAGACGGAGCTCATCTCCTCGACTACCTGCTCGAGACGACGCACGCGCTGGGCCTGTGCAGCTTCGGCGGCTTGGCGACGGCGGCGGAAGATGTTTTGGGCTTCGCGGTTACGTTCGCGGCGGGCCTGGGCGATGTAAGTGGTGGTTCAATGGAGAGAGGGGAAGAAAGGGGATGGACCTTGAGTGCTGCATCGTCGTGATCTTGGGTGTTTGAAGATAAGCGACTTCTGCGCTTCGGGGGTGATTGCGCAGTCATCATATAAATGGATGAAATGTGAATGTGAATATGAGTGAGAGAAGAGGTGAGTAAAACAACGTCAGCCTTGCGGCTTTGTGAGAGGCTGTCGGGTAAGTTGAAACTAGCTTGCGACACGAGTAGATTGACTGTAAAATTAGAATATGGTGAATGGGGTGACACGTGAATGAAAGCGTATTTGGTGTTTCAAGGTGGCGATGAGATTGAAATGGAGACGATGTTGGAATCTTCGGGACGTTTTGGGGGTCGCACTTCTATCCCCGTGACCCTTTTTAGGTTTAGTGGCTTATTAATCAAGCGGCGATCAAATCAATTTTCGAGGCTGACTTTAATGGGCCCACTTTAACTTTAAATCTGGGGGAGGCTCTCAACTCCATCAGCTCGAGAAGAATTGATTATATGTGTACAATATCCAAATGCCCCTGAACATCAATTACCCCTGACGATCAATTAAACTCCTTCCCGCCTTCCCATATTGAGTCTCCAACCACTCGCGCAAAGGCACCTCTTGCTTGCAGCAACTCATGATATGTTCCCTCCTCAACCTTTGCACCATCCTCCAGGACAACAATCCGATCGGCAATTGCCATCATCTCCTTGCTATGCGTCACTACCACAATTGCCATATCTCGTCTTGACTTCTTCGCAATCTTTTGCATCGTATGTCGAATCATTTCCGCGCTCTCTGCATCCAAAGCACTCGTAGGCTCATCCAGCACGAGAAGACGAGGCTTGCGTACAAGTGCACGCGCGATACTGAGACGCTGTGCCTGGCCACCTGAAAGCGCTTGGCCTCCGTCGCCGACTCGGGTGTTGTATCCATCTGGAAGAGTTGTGATGAACTCATGGATACCCGCCGCCCTCGCAGCAGCTAGAATGCTAGGGAACTGACGGAGGTGCGATACTTCACTTAAGCCGTACACGATGTTCTCTGCAATTGTAGCTGGGAAGAGGAACGGCGTTTGTGGCACATATGCCATCATTGATCGGAGATGCTCCATATCGACGTGTGCATGGGAATATCCATTAAAGCTTAATGGTGGCCTTGTGCTGAGGATCTCAGTTTTGGTGGGAGAATAAAGACCCAGCATTAACGAGATCACCGTCGACTTCCCGCAGCCTGACCGACCAACAACCGCCAGAAAGTCTCCTGCATCCACCTCAAACGACACTCCTCGCAAGACTGGTCTCTCGGATCTTAACTTATATGAGAACCCGAGATTGTCAAGTCGAACTGGGAGCGGTGTTTTGGGTTTGTAGTATCCGCGAGGCTCGCTTTTGGGTATCAAAGGCATGTTGGCGTACCCCAACATCTGTGCAGCGGTTGACTGGGCCATCGTGACTTGTGGTATCGTACTAAGAATACTCGTCGCTGTGCCCATGCTGAACAGAAGCAGATTCACTACTGCCACAACGGCCGTCGCTGTGATCGCATTCTCCGAGGCCAGTAGCACGGTTCCGTAGTAGAACACAAGTGCTGTAAGGGGATAGTTGACTGACTGATATAGACCATACAGTGTACTGGCGTGCGCTGCTCTCTTCTGTCCTAGACTCAGGGTGTGTCTCACTGCTTTCATATACTTGGCGCCCATGTATCGTTCTAGAGTGAGAGCTCGAACGACTCGGATGTTCAGGAAGATCTCGGTCAGAGTCGCGCTCGCATCTTCTGCCCCTTTATTGCAGCGCGCCTCCCACTTCCCGCTGATAATGGTATAGCCTTTGACTGCGCCCATAACGACAGGCAGCGGCGCGAGAGTGACAAGCGTCAGTTTCCAGGAGATGACGAGGGCCCAAGCAACAGCAGTAATGATCATGACGGTGACTGTGATAATGATGGGCAAGAATCTGCCAACAATGTTGCGCATCTCCTCGGCATTTCGGTCAAGACATTCATTTATACGGCCGGGAGAGTTGCGCGATCGATCGAACCATGCTCTTGGCTGTCGGAGGATTCGTTTCAGAGCTTCGACTCGGATGGTGTTGATCCAGGCTTGCCCCACCATTTCAAGGAGATATCGACCACCACCGGTGCAAACGCCATCCATGACCGCAATGACAATTAGATAGATGGCCCACATCTTGCCCTCTGCTAGCTTGTCACCTTGCGACCACATCGCGCCCAGGAGTTGCGCGAAGCAATACGCAAACGCAGGAATAGAACCTGCGCCTACCAGGCAGATCAGTACTCCGAAGATAAGAAGAACCCGATGCCCACGTCCCAGAGCTGGCCAGACTGTCTTGAATATCGAAGCCAGAGGCATTGGTGGAGGGAGATCCTTAGTCTCGCTGTCCTTTTCATCCACCCTGTCTGACTGAAGCGTGTCGTTGAACTTGGTTTGTCTGAGTCTCGTAATGCTCTTGGGACGCTCAGCCCCACCAAATACGTACTCTGGCTCGTCGAATGACACCAGTGTGCATGATGTTTCCATACCATCCAGACTACTGTGAGATCTCAATGCATTGTCATGCTTCTCGTCGTAGAAGCTGACCATATGATGGTTGTCGGCGGCAGACTTTGATCGTACGGGCTCAGGTTCGGGTACAGTCACAGTGAGGGGTTGCATCTCCCAGGCTCGAGCTGCGCGCATGCGAAAAGCGGCTGCTGTGTTTGTACCTAGAGTCAATCGTGTAGAGGCGCTTGTCGGGGCTGGACTGAAAGACTCCAAATTTCCAACGACTATTTGTGAGAGGCGCGAAGCTCTGCCGGGAGGGGGAAATAAAGGAGAAAGGGGTGAGAGAGGAGAGTTTGGAGAGTCGATGGTGATATCTATCGGCGTGTCTGGTTCCTCTGACGCGGTAGATGCGAGAGTGGCGAACGTACCGCCAGCCTGCATATCCAGATTCTTTCTAAAACCTTCTTGAACAAGAGATGCATTGTCCATCACGTAGACGAAGTCATCGGCGTCGATTTGCGCGACGTCATGCGTGATGATAATGGTTGTTTTGCCTCGTCGCCACGCCCTGATCGCATCCATGATGAGCACGCGGCTCACCTGGTCAAGACCGCTTGTGATCTCATCCAGGATGAGCACTGGGGGATCTCGAAGACGAGCTCTAGCAAGCGCTAATCTCTGCTTTTGTCCGCCGCTCAAGTTGTATCCATCAGCGCCGACGTTGGTGTCTAGACCTTCAGGAAGCCCTGCAATCGTCGACTGAAGCAATGCTGCATCACAAGCTCGCATCACCTCAGCCCGCGTTGCTCTTGCAGGGTCGTGGTGCCCAAATGTTACGTTTTTGAAGAAATTCTCGTTGAATAGGACACTGGATTGTTGGACCAAGGTAATGTTCTCACGAATCCATTGTCTGTCGAGGACCCGTAAAGGCTTGTTGTCGACATAGACGTCTCCACTCAGGGGCTCATAGAAACCGACAATGAGGTTACCCAATGTGCTCTTCCCAGAGCCGCTTCTCCCGACGATAAAGGTCATCTCACCCGAGGGGAAGAAGAAGCTGGATTGATGGAGTACTTTTTGTGCGGGATTCGAGGGGTATGTGAAACACACCTACTAAAGTCAGCCTCTATCTTTGCTAGCATTGGCAGAACTTACATCCTTCAACTCGATATCGCCGCTGCAACTCAATGGCCGTAAAGCTCCTGTCATTGGTTTGACAATCTCACCGTTCCTCACGTTTCGAGTGATGCTGGAGAGAAAGCTGCCAGCTGACATACCTTTGGCGAGTACCAGCCACTGAGGCATCAAAGCTTCAATACCCTGAAATGCTGCGAGTGTTGCATAAAAAGTTGTCAAAACACTACCAGCGGCAAGGCCATCGTTGTTGACAAGCACAACTCCATACCAAAAGCCAACGACGAACATTGCTACGACCCAGAAAGCGACGTAGCCCATCTGCAGAGCATTACATTGCGCTTGGATCAGATAATGCTTCGCTGCAGCTTTGGCAGATGGGTAGTACTGCCAGACCTCTTGATCGTATCCGTTGAAGACCTTGACGAGATCGATGGCTGTGATTGAAGCAACGGCGAACTTGGAAGCGACTGCGAGCTCACGCTTCTGTGCTTGAATTGCGGGCTCAAGTTGCTTTGTCGCGAGTGACAGAACGATAGCTGAGATTGGAAGTGTGGCGAGGAGGACGAGGGTGAGTTTCCAGGAGTAGTAGAGGGCGATACCGAGGGAAGCGATTGAGGTGATGATGTCGCCGACGAGAAGGCCGAGAACCTGGGAGGATGCGAGTTGAAGTTCACGAGTTTGTCTCTTGACTGTCAGTCATGTACGAGTAGAGAAGAGGGTTACCTACGTCTGTATTCTGATGAGAAGACTTGAGATGCCTTCGGATTGAGAGTCAAACCAGGCCATGTCCTTAGAGAGGAGACTTGCAAAGATGTCTTGTCGAACACTGCATGCCTGCAACTCTCCAAATATGACCCAGAGCGCAAGAAACGCTGTACTTGCAACCCAATTGCCAACACCCAGTCCTACAAGGACAAGTGCCCATCTTCCCACCTGCGAAAGGGCCTCATCCCCACTGAGCGATCCATTCCCAAAGCCCGCGATAATATCGAAGACTTTTCCAAGAATGACCGACAGAACAGTTTTGAAACCCGCTGAGAAGCCAGCCGCAAGCAATGCAGCGATTAGAGCGCCAGAGTGTGATTGTCTTGTAAAGAGAAAGAGTTGTTTCCACGATGATTTAACGTCTTGTTCCATTTTTGAAGTATAGAGAAATGGAGTATTATGTTGAGATTAGGGAGGAAACACTTGAAGAAGTGCTCGAAGTAATTGAGGCGACATGGCGATACGAAGTGTGAGTCCCAAGTGTTTGGGCCGACAAAGAACAATATCAAAGGGTCAGTGTTGTGATAGTGTGCACAGACGATGCTGCTTAGTATTGTTCTTGTTGATATTGTTCAGCCTTCGGCCCCGCACGTAAATTATTGGCGAAAAATTCACTGCGAGAGAGGGATGATTGGGGCGAATTGAATTGGTTATCTTCTGATAGGCTTTTGCATCGGGGTTTGGGGGGCTGCCGAGGGACCGATTGATGTTGGTGAGGGTTGTTGCCACTGCCAGTTCGACTGGTGAAGTAGCGAGAGTTCGCGAGACGAAACAATTTGCTTGAGCTGTTGGTTGGTTCTTCTTCGTTTAACTGACAAATTGATTTCGGGATCGTCGGAAGTTGCGAGAGTACAGTAACCTGTCAACTGCTGTCGCCCGCTTGTATCCATCGTTGGTAGCACGAGGTGGGAAATGTTACCAACGGATAACATCTGGTGGCCTCCCAGGAGAGATTGAGTTGCCTGTAACAAGCTGTTGATGTCTGTCTGCGATGGGTGCGAACTGAGCCTTTGCGATGGCGGCTGTCCCATTGGGAGAGGCCAGGAGCAAGACCCCGAAACCAAGCTGTACCTTCCGTGATTCGATTGCTACAACGCCTGCCAGATCAAGACTCTCTTCAGTGTCATTGGGACCGTTCAACTCTCCGCAGAATCCATCAAGACCAGGTTCTCCTACAACGGCATAAGGCAAACTCATCAAACCTCGTGACACGGTAACATGTTGCATGGTCATGTTGAAACTGCAAGAGATATAAACGAAAGTATACATCTGTACCGGTTTCAAGAATAATTTTGTTGAACCTTTAGTATCAGCCCTCGCAATCAGCTTTCTGGCCGTGGGTCAATGCTCGTAAAGTCCCCCATTACATTATGGCAATCACTTGGCTTCGAATTATTAATATTATGACGACGACCTTGTCGAAGATGGTGACAGAGAGTCAATTTAGAATATACTAGTCTAAGGTTGTCCTAAGTTTATAATAAATTTGCCCAAGTTTACCTAAGTCTATACTAAAGACCTTCTGAAGCTATCCTCCCTGCTTTCGGTCAAGAGCTTGAGTTCAAAGTTACAAAGAAGCAAGCCTGAGAACCCTCAACCCCCATCCTAACCTCGGTATTACCGTGCTTTATCGCCATTATCGACCCAAATTCTGAATTCCTCATGACTAATTAATCATCGACTCCGCATGCTTTTTCACCCTTGGGACCGAATTGAGTGGAAGGGAAAGCGATTCAATCCTTCCTACAGACACTCTTGTCTGGTCTATTTCTTTTCAAGAAACCTCATGCGCCTAGTTATACGGTAGGACATCAAGCGTCGACGCGTTTCTGGAGACGAGGTCAGCTACAATCATCATGAAATGTCCAGGTGAAACACACTTGGAGATGGCTCTAGACCATGCTTTCCTCACATCGCTCGGTATGGTAAAATTCATGCTCAGAAGGAGTCGTAGCATCAGAAGGTTTAAAATGCTTTCGACTCGAATCTGCTTCGTCGAGTGGGAAATTTGCTACTCCTGTGCCTGTCTTTACAATGTACCTTGAACTCATCCTCAAGGGGCTGGACCTTTTATGGAGAAGTAAGGAGTAAAGACTTCATCTGGCATATATTAGATTAAGATGATAATAAGAAACTATCATCGCTTATAAGAGTCGCAGAAGGGGTACTTCAATAGCTGGCGCTGTCCGTGATGTGCGGTCGCCTGTGATTTAAGGCTGCCAGGCCGCGTTGTGGGCTTCTGTCTGCTGTAGCTCGACTTCGAGTTTATTAATGAAGGCATTAGATATATATTTTTCACTTTCTCTTGCCCGAAGACTCGTAAAGTGCAACGATGGGTGCGATCAAAAAATCGTCCGCAACCATAATTATAAGGTTTTGCCCCTGAGTCTTGGGTGACACTCTGAGATTTGAAGGACAATAATAGACAAAACAGCGGACTGAGTTCTGGTGTGAGTGTAATTTGTTACCGGGAAATATCTTTTGGCTGTTGAGAAAGACTTTTGTGGTTGTTTTTGTGATCTCGAGGTTTGCGAGTTTTGTGGGAAAAGGAAGGATGAGGGGAGGGGAGGGTTGGGATTCTATAAGTATTTTGGCTGGCTTTTTGTGACGAAGAATGAATTGAGAAATGCTTGTGCATGTTCTCTTAGGTAGTGCTTTCTGAATGAGATGGCTGCTGTTCCCAACAGGAGGTCATTCGCTTCGCCGATTCTTTACATCAGCACTTCGCAACTTCACCATGTTCAGGATGATTGTAATCGTCACTCGTCGTTGCTTTGAATGAAAAAAGACGACCGAGGACACACGATCGCCCTGTGTACCTTGTGAACGTCGGCTCCACAAGTGATGATCAGGTGTGGAGGATGAGGAGGTTCTCATCCAATATTTTGTCTCTTCCCATGAACCTCTCGATAGGCTCGCCCCTTTCGTCTCTAACTCTTCCGAACAGGATCTCGTTCTTATTCATGATCTTACCAAAACAGCATGGTGATGTGTTGAATAATGATGCCAACCAACACTCAAGTCTCTGTCTTGAGAATCTTTCTTTGTTGCCAGCGTTGAAGTGCCTGAACGAGGATGGGGGACTTTGCCGGGAGCCACTTGGGGAGAAGCCCCTATTCATTAGGAGGTGACAGATTTGGGTCATTCTGATACAGATCATGGATATATACCAATACTCTATCGGCTCGGTTCTGGAGCAGATGGTTGATGTGGTCAACACCCAACTTTACCTTCTCCTCGGCGGGTAGTCGACGAATGTTGATCAAGTTATGTGGCGACTTATCCTTGGCCTTCTCCTCCTGATTCTTAGACTTAGACTTGGAGGTAGAGGAAGCAGAGGTTTCCGCCTTTTTTCTCGCCTTTGCAGCCTGGTACTTGCCACGATGGCAATATACATTGTATGTTTGACCAGTAAAGGTCTAGGTGTAGTTCAGATAATAGGATGTCAATCGCTCAGGATTGAGAGAGCAGGGGCCGGCCGGAGGGCAGACCACGCTTAGGGGCAAAGCAAAGATCACGCTGATCTTTCCGCGGGGCATCATCTTGTAAACCTCCATGAGGCTCTCCGGATTATCAATGATAGCTGAGAATGTCCCCTCGAGGCCAGGGACTTTGGCTTCCGTTTGCCCTGGGCGTTGGTATTGGGACGGCGTTTGCCACGTAATAGGGTATTCCGCTCCAACAGAACAACCCAGTTGCCACCAACATTGCGACCAGCATTACCACCAGAGTTGGAACCACCATCGGTACCCAGAACTGCCCGTCCATTGACAAGATGAACACGTCCATCCCGAATCTCACGGCAGAAGCGTTCAGGACAATGAAACATGGTTGATGAGTCAACTGCAGCTCTATCTCGTTTCTTTCATCTGGTGGTGCATGTGTATGATAGTTGCGAAGGCTTTGTAAATCTTCAATAGGATCTGAAGCGGCAGTTACGTGAGAATGGGAAAGATACCGCGAGCTTACTTTATCAGGCGATGTAAGTTCTGTTTCTCAACAGCTCCTATACATATAGGAAGGGCTTCTCGAAAGCCCGGCGCAAACATCCTAGTTTGTATATATCTTGAGGTATTGCAATGTATATATATTATCCGGCTTCTTGCCGGGAAGATGCTTCGTCATTCCATATCATCCTTACGAGCATCTGATCTCTCGCCCGACCAACACGGTTTGTTGCGATCGATGTAATGCTCGATTTGACCGAGCATGATCATCTGAGATATCACCCAATCGTCGACAGAGTGCTTTGAATACCTCTCTAAGATTATAATAGGAGGTCAAGGTCGTCCATTTGCTTCCCTCGCTGCTTTCAGGATTCATCAGAAAATGAAAAGAGCTTTCGTAGGAGTTGAAGTTGATCGATTTGCATGAATGGTCCCACGACGACTGTATAGGTCCAGGAAATGCTGTCAGTTGTCGAAATAGTGAGCGCCATGCAAAAGTTACTAGATTCATGCAATGATGAACAGGTGAAATAGGGTGACTTCAATCGTCTGGAAGATGTTGAAGTCGAACCATATTTCAATCATCGTGCCAACTGCCTGGGTTGTTCACTTCGTATAGAGCGCCAGACTTCTCAAGGGGAAGGAACTCATCCAAAGCCCCAATAAATTAGAGTAAAACAGGGTGAAGGAGAGTGAAGATGAATCACTCTGCATCTTTATGTCAGATATATATAGAACCGGGAAACAGGCTTTTCCTTGGACTGAGGGCTGCTCTCCAGAATCTGCGGTGTCACTCTAGTTCAATCGCTGCGAGTGCTCGTCATCCGGGCCATGCATGTTGTACAGGATCTCAGCAGCTTCTATTGTATCTGTGGTACCATTAGAGGGGCTCGGTATCGGATAGTCGCCATGCTGAATGCGCTGATGTAGTAGGACTAGTGGGCAGAAAACGAGGGAAAGAGGATCTGCTTCATCGATGGGATCGTGCTTTCAACTGAAGAAAGCGTCGATGGACATCGACCATACATGAAACCCTTGAGTGAGACGCAGCTGTGAAAGGGATACATCAAGTGTTCATTGTTACAGTTCTTCTGGGTCTCATACGATCGGGTACAAATGGTAACACATGAAGGGATTGCGGACACCGATGGACTGCACCTCACAACAGTGTCTTCGAGTTCTTCGTCTTCGCTGAATAGCCTATTCTTTTTATCTTACAGGCTGTCTTCTCGAAAGAGGAGAAAACACAGTGTTGTTTCCTCTTCTAACCTCTTGACGCAGTCGAGGAGATAATTTACTTCTAAGTTGTTATAGGATTGAAGCTCGTTCGGGATCCATGCGAAGAGGGATAGCGGGACCATAACTGCCTAGAAACTGGATCACGTTGCAGTATCGAACCTGTTCTTGAGGTACTGGAGTAGCTCCAATTCCATCTGTGAGGACATCGGAGGCATGGCCTCATCACACTTTTCTTCGTGTTTGGCCTGGATACGCTTATTCAGGTGGCAGGAACCTGCCGACTCCAGGATTGTCTCGGGGATGTCAAATTATTTTGCATTATCAGTAATGGCCTGGAGATGCGGATTCCATGGACGTTGTCTTGATCGTTTATTCCTCCAAGCAGAAGCTGGACCGGAACTTCAGGCATCATGTTGCTCATGGATGAAAGGGAGTGGTGGTTTAGAGACGGCTTGGCGGCTTGTTTATAGAGCTCCGCATAATAGTTCTCATTGCAATCCACATGGCCCATGTCATCTCTGCTGGCGAGGTAGACGGCGCGAACGACGTTGAGCACGAAAGGATCATCGAAGGGAACACGCTTCGACACCTGCATCATACCCAAGATGATAATCAGGTTGGTGCTAGAGGCTTCCGCTCGAGCACACTGGGAATGAGTTGATCGCCGTTGCTGAACTGGGACAGATATCTATATAATAAGAAGGTAAGACTGCTGGTGTGTATACAGCCAACCTGAAGCTATTCGATGTTGGAGCCCGTGGACGGTTTGGTAGGAGCTGTTGGCAATGGCGTTCCATTTTTCGATACCGTGAGCTCAACGAGTCGATACGAGAAGAACAATATAATCTGCGCCTACAGAACATTGAGTACATACGACCATAGGTAGTGGAAAATACGGGATCCCGTCTGCTCTCCCATAGTCAAGCCACTAACCGGCGGATTAGTAGTTGGGTCGGTGACGACCAGCGAATCCCCGCTGTTGTATGTTTTTGCTTACCTGACTTTTTCCTGTGATCATAAACTTACTGGCCGTGCGAGCATGCTTCATTAACAAGGTGAATTCCTTGAATTTATCCGCCTGGTCCTTCTTGGCGAGGTCCAAGAATGCCTTTTAGGAGACACCTTTTCTTCTCTTGTACGGCACGAAGGCGAGGATGCCCTCACCGAGGGTTTCGGTCAGAATCCACCACTGCTTGCCCTTGTGGTGTAGTGCATCAATGTTGTCGTCTGCCCAAGAGCCCTTGGCAAACATGGCGAAACCCATCGCTGCCTCGACGGCCTCGGCCTTGATTGTATGTCGCTGCTGATGATGAAAAGGTGGTTGGGTGGTTCATGGTATAGGGCTCCTTCTCAAAGAAGCGCTTGACCCAATGTAACTTATCGGCCCCCTGACACCACGCAACGTAGACTTCACCAAGAACATGCGCAGATGCGACCATAGCCTTGTACTCCTCCAGCGCGTCACGATTGCCCCTGTGGATGAGCTTGCCCAGCCCCTCGGCGGCTTCGAAGATGTCAGCGCCAGGTGAATTTCGCTCATTGTGACGCGACGGTTTAAACCGGTACGAACGATGTTGATAAAGGCCGTGCTGCCATGAGCCATGACATCTTTACAGTCCAGTACAGACTCTGATGCTGTGGGCCTTAGCATTCACGTTCGGCAAGGGCATGGTGTTGATGTCCATCAACAATGGGTTGATAAAGGGACCCACGAACTTGGGCCTAGCGGTACCTTTCTTCAGCACGGCGAGATGATGAGACTGTTCTACTACTGACGATATACCTGTAGCCTTCAGTGCTCACGGAGATGTCTTGGACGAGGCGGCGGAGACTTGGGGACCCAGGTAAAAGAGTCAAAATCCCTATGTCATTCCAAGAGTTGTATAACGGCGTTGCCGTAAGGAGAAAGGCGTGGCTAAACCGAAACATGAACTGCTTCGCGAGACACAGCACATCATCTGGTTATTGTTTGGTCCTGTGACACTGCGAGCCCCAGCAAAGAGGCTGACAGCAATGTTGATCAACCCCAAATCAAAAGGTGGACATGTCTTGTATGCTGGAGTTCGAAAGCTGAACTGCGATCCTCTCCACGATGCAAAATTATATAGTGGAATGTTTCGGTTACCGCATTAAGTTCTCGCCTCGGGCAGCAAGATTTGTCATATGGGCCATCTTCGATGATATCTGGCCCTCGTTCTCCTCTGCCGACCCCGAAAAGTTAGAGGGAGTTTTCGAATATATATGAAATACTATCTCGAGCAATTTGTAGTATAGATATAAAGTAAGCGTGGTTTTCGTCGACGGTCTCGTCGACTTCAACGCCTTGGTCTTTCATAAGTGTCCTAAATGAGCATCTTTCAAAACATACGCTTGTGTGACATCTGTCTTGAGTTCTTTCTGTGGCAACCCTGCCCCGCTCAGGCCGTTGGCCCTCCATCATGATCTGGAGCGGCACATCCTCGCGCTGCAGTACAGCTAGCGCCTTAATGCAGTTCAGCAGGATGTCGCCCTTGACTGCGATATTATCCCTGTATAACAGGGGATTTGGTGATACTGCAAAGCTTCCTGCGGGGTTGTATCTCGTGTCGTTGGGGCCGCGGATGGTGATGAATGTGAGCTCCTTGGTGCTGCGTGCACTGTCCTGGAGCTGGATGAGCTCATCGCAAAGACGTCGTCCACGCAGGCTGTCGACGAAGCCGGGCTTTTCAGAGATCTCCTCGTAATAGTGCGTTGCGAAGAGGTGAGAATACAGGGCCACACAGCCAGCCGGGCCTGCCACGTTCGTCTGCTTGGTTGTGTGTTTCAAAGAAATCGTCTGCTCGGTTAACCCCAGGTTGGGTTTCGGGCACATTCCTTTCCCTTGAGTTACATTTCGAGAACTCCCTATTGCATTGCTTTGGGTATCATTCTGGATACCTCATCGTAACACTTGTTCCGATCTTCCTCTGATATTGCATGTCTGCTGGAGTCAAAAGCTGTAGGTGCTGCATTTGGTCGTTTGCCTCGACCCTGCGACGCTTGACCATGGAAGGATAGTCTCATGGTACAAATAAGCTATGTACTCTCTATCAAAAGCAAGCTCATCTCATCTACCTAGCCACAGTTGAAATGAGTTAGGTACCTTAATACGACGCCTCTTTTGCCCCGCAATATATATAGCCATGGGACAGGTTTCCATAGCTTCGTGGACCTGAGCTCCAGCATCGAGATCGTCTGTGGTCATGTGTACGTGAGATCTGTCCTGAAGATTGAATGGCCGCTATAGGCAATGCTCACCACACATGATCTCATGCAACAGCATTCCGGATAGGCCGACCATAAAATCCAAGGAGGCCATTGCTTCTATGGCAGTCAAGAAGTTGTTGATGGAGAAAGCTAGCGCATACGAGGCAGCTTTGTTCTCAAAGACCAGCCCAGCTGGAGCCTCTGCGTTGACCATTGAGAAAGGTCGCTCAAACCGGGATGGAAGCCCTGGCAAAGGATATACATATATATATATATATATATATAGTGAAGTCGAGAAAGTATGCTGGGGACTGCTTGGCGGTCTACACCATATACCTTAGTCTCCATTTCAGGATGACATCCACAAGCCGCCGCTTTGGCGAACTCGCGCCTTGAGTATGACCATCTTCCATCAAGATCTCTGCCTGTGTCCTTGGCTTGTGGCTCCCATAACGACATGCATGTATATGAGAGGATAAGATGAACTTTTGCTACCCCGAGGAACCAGTACAACTCAGACTCCATGTCATTCGGGAGGAAGATATGTCGTCATCCTCGCGGCCGGGATACAGCCTGAGATCAGGCCAAGGTGCAATCCTAAATGTCTGGCAAAGGGACTGTAGTCCTTCCATTAATTGTGGCCTGTGTCTATAACGTAGACAATGGCACCGTCGCCCATCGGCTACTGTACTTTCAACACTGATGGTATCGGGTGTACTGCATCAGTGTAATCCACCCCTGGTCGTATTGCGCTTGGTATCATTATACCCCAATCACGGATTCTTCAGCAGGGTTGAGGTGGAAAAATTACTTGGAAGGATGGTCTCGTGGTCCTTCAACGTGACAATCTTCAGAGTTGAAAGGTCAATATTCTACTCAAATCAGTTCGCCGTTCCTTAAAAAGTGATCATCGAACTCACATCTATAAGCGTATTATCCAGGAAATAAGACCGATGGAAATGCTCCCTGGCATGGTGTCTTGGTGGCATCTAGTTTTGCTTTACGTCCCATAGACTGTCTTTTCTTTTGAGAAGTTTTGTTTTGAGTCCTGGTTCGCTACGTTGGGACGTCGTCTTGCATCCATAGCAGCATCCGATGTCCTTCTTTGAGAGTAAACCGAGAGCTATGCCGACATGCTGGCGGGCGCTCAAAGACAATTGCACCAGGTACATAATCGGGATCCAGATCATCTCCATATTGGACAGGTATTTCAAGATCCTCCTCTGGAGGATCTCCAGGGAAGAAGGCATGTAGAGCCTGAGCCATTGTGTCTTTCATTCCGAACTTGGCCTTCCAGCTCTTGCTCACAGCAAAGTAAGCACAGTAGTCATCAAAGTCGAAATACTCAGTGTCGACGGCGGGACCCGGCTCTCGACCAAGACGAGCGTCGATGGCTGCCACATTGGTATCTGGTGATGAATTGCGCTTGCTCTTCTTCTTGTCCTGGACCTTGCAGCGGATTTGATAGTCCAGGGCCCGTGGCTAGCTTCTTGGACCAAGATAGTGATATCGGCATTGAGTTAGCTGATACAATTGGTAGTTCAGATGATGTTTATATATGTCCCAACACCAGTATCGCTGAGTGAAGCAGAACATCGCCTAACCCTGAGTCTTCATCTGAGCGTTAATGAACTCTTTTACTTCCTTTGCATCAACGTGGTCCGTGATCCTGATCTTTTGCTTTGATATATCGGCCAAGATCTTGGCGTAGTCGATCTTTTTGTGTTTATTAGATACATAATTTCGCAACTCCTGTTCCATCTAGGATGACATTTTCGGGGCCGGGGAGACGTTATCTCTCTCCTCGCGTTTCCTTATGTTGGCGCCTAGGCGAGATAAGCCCGCCGACACCAGGATGGCCTTATAAATGTCGAGAATGGTCTCTTTATCGGTGACCGGATTGAGATCTGCCGGTGTCTCAAGGGCCTCTTCGCCATCAATTTCCCGTTACAGGTTGGTCTCTTCGAAGTCCTTGGCTCGAGCTTCAGGTGTTGTGTGCTCGGTGGTCTCGCTGTTTGTTTGTGAAAAGAAGAAGCAGAAGATCTACACGCGCACATACTCGCGTCTTATCCAGCTCTTATATCATCGTTGCAAGAAGATTTCTACTCTATGTTTTCTCTTTTAAAGCTCAATGATGATCTTGTGTCTCGAGACACATGCATGTCTTGGCCAACGTTACACTTGCAAAAGTGCATGGTCTGTTGGATCTCGTCTTTCATTCTCGATTCTCTTCACTTGCTCTGCCAAGTGACGTCTGGCTGCCTGACCTATTGGTCAAGTAATTTGGCAGTCGTCGTCGTCGTTGTCGTCACTATCAGGCCCGGTGAGTGGAGAGTTCTGAGTCCCATGGCTCGTCGTACTCTTCGGGCTCCTTCACATCTATCCAACAGTGGGGAGGCTCATCCTTGAGCTCTACTGCTTCAGTGGAACTCGCACTTTGGCGTTCAATTGCGGAGGTTGGCGGTTCCGTCATTCTCAACATGGGCCGGTGTTGGAGCACCTTTACGGATGCTGTAATGGGAGCTCTGACTTGGTGGGCTATTGGGTTCTGGTTTTCCTTCGTTGAAGGATGAGATCTGGTGGACTATATATGATTGTAACGCTAAGATACTGAGGCACTGCCATTCCTGTAAAGGGCATTGCAGGGTACTTAGAGATCTGCGGTTTTATAGTAGTAGTAGGTTCTCCCCGGGGGGTATCGCGGGGTATGAGATCTGTTGGCTCTGGTGTCCGGCTCCATCTCCGTCGTTGGTGACCTGCTTAGCGAATACGTTCTCCTCGCTGCGCCAGAAGTCGAAGTATCGCTGCTGGTGCTCTTCCTCCAGAGTCAGACTCTTTTCGAGCTGGCAGTTGATGTTGAGGTGTGTAGGATGATATATATTAGTGATTTCGGATCCCTCTCTAGAGCCTCGCTCCCAGCATCCAAGCAGGGAACGATCCCTGCTCAGAGCTGGGACAGCTCCAACCTCATTGCGCTAGAGAATGTATTAGTTTCAGATTACCTATACTTCATTACCAAGAGAGACTTATTACACCTGGCTTGCAAGGTCCTGCACTCGCCTTGTCAGGCCTTGGATCTGAGTATTCTGCTCTTGTATTATATGCAGCATCTCGAAAGTTAATCAGCAATCAAGTTATACGGAAGTCAATGAGTACTTACCATTTGCACAAGGCGTTGCAGCATCGCAGTATTCATTTGTTCGACTGGTATTACGTCCATGATAGCGATGCGCTTTGCCGCGCGATTTGTGAAATTGGCAAGTTGGTTGGGTTGTAAGGGGCAAGCTCACGTTGTGAACTCTTTGGGTTTATATAGTCAGTAAACCAGTTGTTCTGAGAGAGCCATTTGGCTGTAACTCCGCTGGAACGTCAATAGAGCATAGTAAGTCATCTATCAACTGGAAGGTCGACAGACATGGTCGCAGTGTTGGAAATTTGACTTTGTGTGAAAGGTTATAGAGTCAGATTGTTGTTGAGTCTGCCACTTCTGACAGTCATTAGCACTCTCAGCCTATGCTCTACAGATACTAATATTGAGGCCCATACAATTGCCAACATCTTTCGAACTTACCTATAATTCTGTATTAGGGCCCAGTATCAGTTAATGTAATATTTATTTCCTGCAAAGTGTTACTGTACTAGATGTTTCTGAGACCAAGATGATCTCATGCAGAACGACAGGTAAGATAGGTGTTTCGACATGAGTTCGACTGGTAGATTTCGATAGGCCAGGGACATAGACGGCATCATTGCACCCCAGTAGTATATACTGTGCTTTCCAGTCTTCCAAGTCAGCCAGGTTCTGAAGCATTATGTTTTCTTAAGACTTACGTAGTATCATCGATAGACTCATGTGTATAAAAAGAGATAACTATTAAAATTTACTAGGGGGGTAAAGTCTTATCTTTTAGTGTTTGAATCTCTTACCAGGTTAAATTATGACGACGTCTAACAGCTTGTTGCTCAAACTGTTTTGTCGGCCATGATTTAAAGGCAGTGCTATAAGTAGCAATGTACGTACTTAGAAAACATAAACTTACAAATTACTGATGTAAGTGTCTTAGTCTGTACACTACAGAAGCTGGGCTTTACCCAAAAGCCAACATGGAAGAAAGGGGAACAAAATTGGCTGAAGCATGCTGGGGTCTGAGCTTCTGTGTTGCACCTGAGTAACTGATGATCAGTTGGTAGATATCAAGTCCCGCTGAGTCTATATTTCCGAGGGCGTTGTAGAAGCAAATATAACTATATAACCGGAATGTAAAGATGCAAGTTGGAGTGGTCGATTGAGAAGGGGGAGAACTGGACTTCTTATACTTGTTCCTGGCTTACATAAACTGATGCCTAAGAATCAGATATAGCAAAGAAATGGGCATTTTTGCTTCGACGGTTGGAGTTGTTTCCTTTCAATTATAGCCAAACCCAACAAGTGTTGGGCTTCTTGCAAATACAGTTGTGCTCGTTCTTGCTAGCAATCAGGCAGAGTCAATTGTGCAGCGCCTGCAAGCTGATTGAGTTTTCACTTGAATTGGTCCAACACATGTTTAGTAACAAACTTTTGCAGTACAACTTTGCTGATATGTTATCTGCATAAGTAAGCCGTGTTTGTCCTTTACATGCTCTTCATTCATGAAGTGGGTCTCTACATGCAAGTAAACACAATGACGTTAGCGGGGTAAAGTACTTTGGCCTGCGACACCAACATCAACATCACGACATTCTTGCTTGGGCCTTTCGAAACTTGGATCTTTCGCTTCTTCTCCCCAATTTTGGCTTTACAAGCACAAATAGAATCATCGAGTCAAACACAAATGTCTGAAGTGAAATTTACCATGGCGCCATCACTTCTTCTCTTACCATCTCCTCCCCGCCCTCCCTCCGCATCAACACTCTCAGCTGCCTATCGCTCACCATTAACGTCTGTCCTCACTAAACTCAAGCAATCACCCACTCCCCAGACACTCATAGTTGGCCTCGCGCTTCCTCTTCTCAGCGGCTCATCGCCCAATTCAAAGACAATCGCTTGGACAAATGCTCAATACCTCCTTGCTGGTCTTTACACTCTTACATCCGTCATCTGCGCCAAAGAGAACATTCCTGTTGACGTCGGCGCTGGCAAGGAAAGTGTAGATATTCGAATTATTCTGATTGATCATGAGAGGGGAAGACGCTACGAGCCAGATTTTGATGGCGGGTTCGAGGCAAATTGTACGGCTGTGTTGGATCTAGCTGCGTTTGCGACAAAGGTTCGGCCATGGGCGGCGGTTTACCATCCAAGTTGTGAAGAGGGGTATGAGTTGCTCTCCTCGTTTCTCAAACTCTCGGAGAAGAAGCAAACATTTACTCAGAGCCAACTCGTGGCTATCGAAGGTGGAATCAGTTTGACAGAGGGATCAGCTTTGTCGCCAAAAAAGCAACAAAAGGGCTTCAACACTGTTTGTTTAGGCGGCACGTTTGACCATCTTCACCCAGGTCATAAATTATTGCTTCATGCAAGCGTTCTCCTTCTCAATATCCCATCAAAAGACTCTGATAAGACATGCACCCTCGTCGTGGGTATATCGAGCGACGAGCTTCTCGTCAAGAAGAAATACGCTGAAGAGCTTCAATCATGGGATGAACGCTCACAGACTGTTCTCTCATTCCTCTCCACGCTTCTCGACTATAACACAACATCTACATCACCACCAACAGAACGAACTCCCGATGAAGCAGTTGCCACTCTACGCGACGGAAGAGTCAAGGTGCGATGTATTATACTTCGCGATCCATTTGGTCCACCAATCCACGAAGAAGATGCCGACGCAATTGTTGTTTCTGCAGAGACACGCAGTGGAGGCAAAGCAATCAATGATCGCAGGGTTGAGAAAGGATGGAAGCCACTCGAAGTGTTTGAGATTGATGTTCTGGATGCTGACGAGGTTGGTGATGGGGAAGTGAGCAAAACAGATGATTTTGCGACAAAGATTAGTAGCACTGCAATTAGACAGCAAAGGGCTGAAGCAAAGAGACGGTGATATCAGAGCAATACCATCAGTAATTAATTACGGCAAATATAAACACTACATTTGCTTGCATTACGTATCAAATGTGATGCCTTTGGGGATACCTGTTTTGGTGGTGAATAGATTGGTGTAAGTGTTTTGTCTTTGAGCTTTCACTGTGGTCTGTAGGGCTAGACAATCGCCACAGTGGCATCAGCAAGCAGCAACACCGCAGAGTCATATGACCAAAGCTTTCTTCTTCCATCGATAGTTTTGATAGAAACAATAATCTGTTTGATAGATTGTAGTAATCATGAGATATGTCTACCATGTTCCAGCAGGCACCAGATGCACGGTGCAGACAAACAGTGCTAACAAGCGCAAACACTATGCGCTGATATCATGCCCGTCCCTGGTTTTTTGTGGCTGCCCCTCCATCATCATTGCCCCACGTTCAAGTTTTTGCCCAACTTTACCTTCAACTCCAAACCCATACACAACCACCAAGCAAATCCCGACGAATAAACACACATTCCACCATGGATCCCCTCGACAACATGGCCGGCGCCCCCGTGCCCAAGAACTTTGACGCCGAGAACGCCCAGAACAATGAAGACGTACGCACCCTACCTACCCCACGATCTGAAACAGACCTCCTAACAATCTTCCCAGATCGAGAAGCAATTCGCCGTCAAGGTCGTCCAGCACATGCAGACCTACTGGTCCATCCTCGAGCGCGTCAAGGGCTCATCCCTCCGCCTGACAAAGATCGACGACGAGATCATGGAGCACCTCAAGACCGACTTCCCCGAGTTCGACCCCGCTGCCAAGGTCGACGAGGACGAGATGAAGAGCAAGGCCGGCAAGGAGCGCTGGCGAAAGTTCATGATGGCGTATGAGAAGAAGGTGGACGATTATAACTTTGGTACCATGGTGCGCGACAGACCCGATGTTGAGTATGAGGAGGATACAACGATTTTCGTTCCTCGTATGCAGTTTTACGCTCTTGAGATTGCACGGTAGGTTTTTGATATGCTGGGTAAACGAGGATTGCGGCTAATGGAGTGTAGAAACCGTGCTGGTCTTAATGACTGGATCTACGAGCAGGCTCAGGCTCAGAAGAACAAGTCCAAGTAATCGAAGACAAAAGAACGAAAAATAAACAACAGCAGCTCTCCAAAGTGAGCCATGCGTCCACAGCGTCGGGCCTCGAGCCCACATGAACCCTTGCAGGACAGGGAACAGCCTGAGTGGGCGAGGGCGATGCAAGACGCCAATGATCTATGCAAATCATGATCACGAAGGTACTATCCAAATTGAATCCGATGGTTTTTCGTGTACTGGAATATTCCTTGATACCCTTAGAAATACATGGCATCAAAGTTTGGCTCCATCATTATTTTGTCCAAGTGCTCACCCTAGGGTAGGCAACTCGGAATTGAAAAGTTGACAATTTGCACTTAAATGGCGTTGAATACCATTATGAGGTGAATTAAAATTGTTATTTATATAATTTCAATATTGCACGGTGATTTAAAGGCATTAAAAGCATGTCAAGTTGTTGACAAACTCGAGTAAAGCTCCATGTTTACACAATGCATTAACCACAGACCGAATGGACATCTTTCACACCAGTTTTCCACAATTCAAGCGCAGTTTAGTCGTGTATCAATATATCAAAGCCATAACTTCTGCTCTAACCATTGTAATTTACTGTAATGAGAATCATCTGATTTCCATTCCCCAGACGATATTACACCTTCAAAAACTCATCAATGTCCACCCTCTGAAAGTAGTTAATATGTCCAAACCCGACCCAGTGCTGCGCAAGCCGATCATGACTGACGAATATAAGCTGACTCTCAATATACCGATCTATTTCCGTCAGTACAAGCTCATTTCGAGGCCTAGGCCAATTGACAAGAGCGGACTCGTTCATGACTTACCTGAGGCGAATCCTGTATTTGCAATATGTCCTTTGCTGTGAACCGCTCTCATCCCCTGGAAGCAAGGATCTACCGGCGGACCGTCGACGACACCATTGGGTCCAATGTCATCAGCTACAAACGTGATTTCTCCCCGCGGAACATTGGGATCACCAGTTAACTTGATAGCCTCCATTCGTCCCTGAAACGTCCGTCCTTCTGTCCGTCTCACTTCCCACTCTTCATCACTCTCAGAGTCTCGTCTCACAAGACCGAGTTCTTCATCCGTCGCGCTCGTCTCATCGTCAGGTTGGTGTATAAGCAAGAACTCGCATCCGTGGGTGCTATAATCACCAACCCAGATTCCTCTCCACGGCTTCAAAACAGTCGGCGTGTATAACTTCGGATCGAGGGTGGAGTACGTGATGAGCTCCTCGCCAACGTGAACGTTGGGCATTCCGCCGTCGACTGCGGGGCGTGATAATCTTAGCATATTGTATATCCCACCCAAACCAGCTGCCATACCGATTCGGGATAAACCGCCCGCCATTTCCATCCATTGGCGAATGCGAAAGAATCGCTCTGATACTTCTTCGCGGCGCTGAGGTCGAGACGACGGTGTTTTCACAAAGATACCCTCTGATGTTACTTGTGTGCTGCTACCTGAGACATGGCGGTCTGAAGGGATGTGAGGCGGTGGCCAGATATTGCCGTATGGGAATCGCGAGGTGAGATTTTGTTGGGCTTCTTCTTGATCGAGCTCACATGTTAGCATGAAATTGCTAAACAGAGCATCGATTCTGTCATCCAGAGTCACGGGCATCTCATCAGCGAAGCGATTGGCACCAGGCCGACTCAGAAAATCCTCCGGCGCTCGTTCTCCCACGCGAAACTGCAGCACAGGCTTATCAAGATGAAGTTTGACCTTGGGATCAAACTCATTGATCAAAACGTCGCCGTGTCCGATGAAACTTTGCTGTATTTGCCGGTCTCTACTCGCGAGTAATTGATAGCCCTCGATGCAACCCCGCCGAGGATCATAGCGAACAATCATGAGTCTTCCAGTGAGATCTCTATCGCAGAACCAGATTTTCTGTCTGGGGAGGAACCAGAGACGATCGTGAGCGACGTAAAGCTCATGATAGCTGTTGCAGGGCCGGGGACTTGTGAGAATGACGCCTGGGACGTTTTCTTGAACGAGGGGGTACCAAAGGACATCTGAGAGAGCGTGCTTATGCAGATCTCGACATGTTGCGGATACGGCGGAGAGGTCGTAGGGTGAGAGATGAGAAAGAATGTTGTCTATGAGTTCAGGGGGGAGATTTAGAAGAAGAGAAGGCCCGGGGTATGGATCTGATGATGGCTCGGACAGTGGTGATTGGGGTTCACTGGAGGACATTTTAGAGTGTGCCCTAAGGAGTCAAGTCAAAGAGGCTGTTCCTGTCTCATGAGTTTGATCAGATAAAATGATAGATATACCTTGTTTTTATCAGATCCGGGTCCAAAGCAGGGGTGGCGAGCTGATGAGTCGAGGGTGGATGGTCTAGAGGGTCTGGACTTGCAGCTTCAGCGGTGATGATGATGGGGGAAGTCGAGTTAATGCAGCTAAGCGGAGTTCAGCCGCAGGAGATGCCGACTCTAGAACGGAACCACTCGGTTCTGATCAGGTCATGAGAGGGAGAAATACGAGTTAACAGTTTAGGTCAAGGAGTATGTTTTTTTGTGACAGCTTTTGTTGTATCGGGATATTTCGTTGACGACATTGTCTTGCTATAGATAGATCCATACGGGAAGTGGGGAGATGATCAATTGCCCGCCGACTTACGAAGCTTTCATTCACCAACTCATACAACAGCAAGCAATCTAAGTCATTAGAAGACAAGGAAGAATATTAAAGAAAGAAAATATTATTCCAATATAAGATCAGTCACACTTGTTCATACCCATGTCTATCAACATGCATTATCAATCTCCATCCTCGTTAGGGAACTCTTGCGCCACTAGCTTCGGTGGCTGGGCCGCTTGAGGCCTAACGCCTGGGCTGTTGCTGTCGCTGTCCTCACTCTTGAGTCTCCCCCCAGCTTCGAAACACCGAATCTACCCTCAAACCATCAGGTCACGCGCTTCTCTCTCATCGCTCGATAGTGCATCATTCAAAATCTCATTAATTGGACCTCAGAGTCTCTTGTGTTACTGGCAGACTTGTTCTCTTAGCCAATTATCATTCTAGCGACGTCATCTCCCGCTGGGAATACCTTCGTCTTTCGCCGCCCACGTCACGCCGTTTTGCTCTACTAGACATCTTCATCTCTTTGTGACTTTACTTTTGATACTATCGCGCATCTGTTTTTGAATATTGTGAACAGATTCAAACTCGCCGATGATGAGCTCGCTATTACCACTTATCTCGGAAATCCTTCCGATGATAATGCCCGCCTCTGCCAACATCACCCGCGCCAAACAGCTTGAACCAACGCATCCAACTGTCGAAGGCCCTGTTATTGAACGTCCTGCTGTTGTCGGAAAGTGCGACAATATGTGCGTAACTGGTAGGTCAAGTTGTCTTAGATCTATGTCTCAACCTTATCACTCACACGTCAGTTGTCACAACGCGACCACATTCCAAGTCTACAGTTCGACATAACAGTGAACAAGGTAAGCTCCATCAAACCTGTCTACTGTGTATAAACGCTGATGCTGATTTTGTAGACACCATCATATACGCCGTCTCAGGAAACGGCGTTCTCATCGTAAATGAGGCTGTCAACTCTGAATTGAAACACCACGATCTTGCACCCGGAGACTTTGCCTTTGTCCCCGCCTGGGTTGAACATCAGGTCAAGAACGACACAGACGAAGATGTTCAATGGCTCATGATTCAAAACGGCTCAACCCCCATCCGCGCAGACTTGACGGAATGGGGTGGCGATGTGATCCAGTCAAAGAATTGAAGCAAACGACGA
Organism: Fusarium denticulatum; assembly: GCA_013396175.1. Taxonomy (NCBI): domain Eukaryota; kingdom Fungi; phylum Ascomycota; class Sordariomycetes; order Hypocreales; family Nectriaceae; genus Fusarium; species Fusarium denticulatum. Next base: position 77,435 of record JAAOAK010000082.1, on the reverse strand, counting down.
CGCATTTTCATTATTATATCGATCTATTTCATCGGCTATTCTTGAGATACCATCCACTAACTTGCGCATCTCGATCTGACCATCTGAATCACCGACTCTCTGCTTACACGATCATCAAACACCTGCGCGTGGTCTAGTTTCGGAAACATAACTACTTCAACGCCATTGTGCGATTCCGCTACCATGCCGTTACGACCGATACTAAGGTCAACGCCCAGATATTCTGCAACTGCTGTAGTGTCGACTATGAGGTCGCGACCAGACAGCGTAACGGCAACATGCCTCGCATGGTGGCCGTCACTTTGAGTCCCCAACAGATCTTCTTTCCAAAGGATATTCTCACGCCAGAAGAAATGCCTGCCCAAACAGAGCGCAACACCTGGGTCGGTGCTAGCGAAATACCACAGTTGCCATTCATTTGCCCTCCTGGGCTTTCTTCGGGTAAAGTTGTACGCTACATCTGGAAGATGTAGCATGATGGTCACAGGGTCGATGAGGACAACCGAGGGCACACGATGTTGGAAGCTTGGCTCGTGGAGCATGTGGGTTGTCAGAACGGAACCGTAGGAGTGGGATACCAGGGCAAATTTGTGCCAGCAGTGGTGTTCCAGGATGGATGTCATGTGAGCTAGGAACTCGGTCTTGTCGAGAATAGCTGGGGTGAGGCGGAATGAGATGGGTAATATCTCAAGGGCGATGACACCAACACTTCCGTTTCCGTCACCAGTCTTGTGAAGACCTGCCAGAAAACGAACATATGTCCATAATCCGATACCGATCCCGTGGAAGAAGACAACAGGGAGCTTGTCTTGAGCTGTATGAGGGCGGTGCCAATAACTCAGCCGTGTGGACGGAGATTTGGGTCCGGGGAACAGCTCTTGGGGCCGTGGGGGGAATACACGAAGTGCAGAAGAGCGAGGCCGGCGGTGGAAGTCGAATCCGTGCCAGCGAAAGGCAAGATGTGTAGCTTGGTCAAGGAAGAAGACGATAATATACCAAACAAGACTTCGATACGTTGTCGTGATACCATCAATCGTGAGACGAAGACTCTTGACGTTGCCCCGTCCTTCCTCGAATTTTCGACCGAGTCGTTGTTCAACAAGGCTCAGATAGTGCTCAACTTCCTCCTCGACCGCCTCCTCATCATCCACCAACCCTGAACCATCGCCCCTCTCAAAGAAAGCCCATAACATGAACTCTCTCACATTCTCCCTCCGTATCTCCTTCGGGTCCGCATCAAGAAACCACCACCTCAGATAAATCTCCAAAGACGGCACATTTCCGAAACATCGCTCAAAAAGGGCATTTCGGTCTTGGCGCGACAGCGCTGGTGGGTGGTCTGCATCCCGTTTGAGCCGCTGCAGGTATGGTCTGTATATAAATAGATAGAACACCACTTCTGCCAACAGCGCAGCTAGCAGAACACACACAAAGGGAAAGACGACAGATACAGGTTGGATGAGAGGGAGGAATAAGATGAGAAAGATGTAAATTAGAGGCGTGTAGCGAAAGAAGGCGATGGATAAACGGATAAACACCCATTCACCGAATGATGTGCCGATCATGATGATATGACACCGGCCGGTTCAAACTGGGCTACAGTATATGTTCTTGAAACAAGAAGTTGGGGGTTTTCATGGGAGTTGAGTAGATTGGAGTTTAGAAAAGAGGAAAAGATCGGTGACGTGTCTGTTGAACACATTCTTCTGTTGGGGCGATGGTGGTAGGATGAGCCATCGCCTGGAGCAGTACAAGGGTCGCAAACACGGAAGGATTGTGGCTTGAACTGTGGCTCGTGTGAGCGTCAATGATGGAGACTCATTCAAGTGGGGCCGGATCAGTCAGTGCCATGCGGCGGGCAATCCACTCTGCTGATGGTGGGGCGGTCCGTCAGTGGAGGCTTCGGCGGGCCGTACCAAGACTTGACCCCACGATCTACAACGACTTCATCTCAACATCAGAACAAAGGGCATTTTGTATGCCAAACACCAAGCTCCTAAATCAAGTCAATTCTCCTTTCTAATTACATCCAAGTATTTGAAATCGTAGCCGTGTTGTTGTGTCGCCATCAATAATTCCAAATAACCATCAGTATCACGAGTAACGTCGCACGTCAACAGCTGAAGATAACAGGCTGGGACTGTATTTTTCGGATCCATGCAAGGGCATGAAATCTTTGTGCTACGGGCACATGCAGCCTCTCCACGGAGTCTATCGCAACGATGAGATAGGTGATTACTGATACCAGCGTATACGAGCAATCGATTCCTGGCCTTAGAAGCACAATAGTGACACTACAGCTGGGTCTTGTATAATTGGCTAGAAGTCGTGTCCATGTCTGTCAAGCCCTCAATGCGGGTATCCTGTGGCATATGACAAGTCTGAGGAATGGAACACAGAGGACGGCGTTTCTAGATGTGCAGGTAGCCAAAAATGTGGGAAGCCATCCAATTATGTCCATAAGAGTCGTCCGCTAACTTTTGAAGCCACATTTGAGCCCGACTAATTGTGACTCGAATTTGAAGATTGTACAATGCCTCTGCGGGTTACACGCTAAGCTTAAGGAGTATCCACTTTCGGCAGGTTTCACAGAGCTTGGGTACCGGTTCTCTACCTCCTCTCCTCACATCCACGTTGCAGTTTATAAGTACCCAGCGAGTACTGAGATAGTGGAGTGGAGAACTGTCAGGCACCCCATTCATCCAACCACACTTTCACAACTAGGACGTTGCGAACCATCAGATCTGCAACCTCCCTCTGTCTCTGCCCTTTTCCATTTCTGAGAACTAGGGCAGTTGGTATCACGCAAATCCGGGGGGCTCAATTACGCATGCTCCCGAAGAAAGGATCTCGGATTCGGCGGTGTACATACACAATCTGGGTGACATGAAATACTACACGCAACATTGCGAGGCTTATGAAGCCAGTAGGGAATGTATCTCTTCATTTCTTTACAGACAATCGCTGCCGTAGCATAGTCAGCCTTGTCGATAATGTACAACCCACGCATGCAGGTAGCTTCTTCAAGTGATTCGCATAGTGAAGCGTCATAGGTAGACAAGGATCCTTCACTAATATCATTGAGCATCTGCACACACCCTTGGACAATCCAGACACAAAGGGTGATTGCAGAAGCTCATCGCCGTTGCATGGTGCAACCGTACCCACGACAGAAGGCATATACTGTAAATGCGTTGGCGCTCGCGGCGGCCTTGATACACTCGGGCTGTATGACTGACATGGTGATAGATACGGTGTAGTCAACCCGATATGTTTTACCGGTCTTATTGGGTATGAAGGAAAGAAGAGGAACGAGGGAATATAAACAACTTCAAGTGAGGTAGAATAACCCAATCCCATCGGGGGGCCCGAGCGACGCTGCAAAGAGTCGAGTCACGCACAAAGCTTCTAGTAGTCAGTTGTCAATGGTCCAGCCTTAATATCTTCCGGTGTCTAACACGACGCATGGGTGATCGTGTATACAGAAAGAGCCGATCTTTTGTCGTCGTCGACTAATATGAGGTGTGATGAGTAGAAAGACGATAATAGTTCATGTGCTGATGCGTGGGGGGGTTAGGATAGGCTAGGAGTGAGGTTGTGAGAGGTTGTGAATACTGCAATGTGATTGGGCGATGCGGGGGGAGAAGGAGTGTCGTTCCCTGGGCCTCCCATATATAGTCCTCCTCCCCCCTCGATCATTTTCTCTCATTCTCCCCCTTTCGTATCACTTCACTCTTCCCATCCAAAACCCATCAGAAAAAACTTCCCAATCGCAATTCCATCTCACTGCATCACTTGATAGCGTTCAAGAACCCTTTAAGTCCAAGTAGGACAACCTTGCATCCACACCTGTCCTACATTGCTGCTGCCCTCACTTGATCTCCATATATCCCATCACACTTGTGAACGTCCCCTTCCACTTAGCATGGCAATCAATCCTTTCCTCAATAAAGATGAGATGACTTCTCGTCGTTCTTCCCGCATTGCTCCCTTGTCGTCTTCCGCTCCGGAGTCTACACAAAGCAGTGTCCTGCTGTCGTCCCAAAGCCGTGTCGCTGAAAAGAAACTCCATTCAAAGAAGCGCAGGTCCCAAAACGACCCCGCTACCGGTAGTGCCGCCTTCAGATCTCGCCGCTTGGCTGACATTCCTCGCCGTGTTGAGCGGATCAAAGAAGCGGATGCTTGGCCGCGGGATGAAATCCCCCGAACACCTGGCCCATACCAGCTACCAGACTGGGATCAGTGCTCAGTCAGAGCCCAGGTGTCCTCACCTGGCCTGGAGCCCGAATATGAGCTCTATCAGACGGCTCCGCTCGAGCCATATGGTGTCTCACTTGAGGCAGTCATTGATAACTGGCGAGGTAGCTGGCAACCGTCCCATATCGCTCATGACGGGGGCTTTGCTTACGCGGGGTCCTGGTGCTACACAGCACCCGTGGAACCTAGTCACCTGGAAGTAGAGTGGCACAACCCTGAGCGAGTCGTCATCACAGGCGACTGGCGCCCTGAGACACCCAGGGATACTCGACTCTCCACGCCAGACCTGCCTCCACTGTCGACAGACTTTGAGTTTTGTCCATGTCATCGCTCAGGCGAGCATGAACAAGATAGGATAAACCAAGAATTCTACTTGGCGACAAGATCCAAAATGGATGTGCAGAGTATGTTAATACTTACATGGCCAAGAGGCCTCCTTCTCTTGCTGATGAATGTAGTGATAAATGCGCTGGCGCACATCGCACAGGACCAAACAGCATCCGGAAGTGAGCTCCGACAAGTCTCGCGAGAGACGAAGCATCCGTGATGGTAGAGTGAAGGTCGGATTGGCAATATCTGTATAGCTTTGAGATACGGCGTTTATGAACTGGCATGATGAATTGAGCGACGTTTTGGAGAGCGGCGAAGCTATTAATAATATGTTAGGTGTATATAGAGTGTGTTAGTATATTGTGCCTAGAGAATGATCATATGCAAGCATTTTGTGTTGTGTGTTGCTTTTGATGATGAATGTCATTCAATCTGCTGCTTATCGTAGGGATAAGTGAGATATTGCGCATATCAAAACAAAGATACTTTGACAAGCAAAGGTTTAAAAGTGAGCGACGCTGTTGAATATGATAGAAAAATGGGGTATTGAGATGCGTTGATGATATGTTTGACTTAACATCTGGTGTTGAGGAGACTCAATCGACCCAAAATTGGGGAAGACCTGGGGCTGAGTGAGAAGTGAGACGAGACTGGGAGGGTGAAAATGGAAAGCAGGCAGAAGCGTTGTGTTAGCCTGAGGCAGAAACTAAGACATTCAATTCTTCAACCAAAACTGGCAACACCTCAGACGACAAGAAGCCGATAATTCGACTGAGGAGGCTCAAATTAGACGGCCAGACTGACGAATCTGTTACGATCATGCAATGCCATCTCAGAGCGTATCGTCTAACATGAGAACTGACAGCGCGTCTCTCTCCCAATGCCCCTACATATGCTGTGCACAGCGACGAATGCCAGCTGACTTGACCTTGTGGTAACTGTCAATGGCACAGCATAGAATTGAGCCACATTCCCATGTCATTTTGCTGTGATTATTCCGTAGAAAACGATGCCATGCGATGGCGGAGGCTGCTTTTAGGCTGGCGTGGTTGACCCAATGAATGGAGTCTCAAAACGCAGTATGAGAGGTAAAAAAGCCCTCACGTCATACTCTGTACTTGTAAGGCCATTATCAACGCCACTATCGAATTCGACAATAAAACTAGACTCGTGCGTTGTTATTTTGTTTCTATTGTTCAACGGTTGGGCTTTTCAAGTTATAGCACCAACATCAACTCAACGGAATTGGTTACGTCATTCATCATCGCCTTCATTCTTGATACAGCGATTACTTTTGAATACACTTGCAGCCGATATAGAAGATACACGATAGACAAAATCAAAATGGCGGAGAATTACGTCCTTCGAATCACAGCTGGTCCTGGTTACGATCAATCCCAACAGGTCGAGGTCCCTGTCAACACCGCCAAGCCCATCACCATCAAGAGCGATCGCGCTGACATCGAACTCAACGTTCGCATCAACGACTACAAAGGACTTCCTCGCAACTCACCAGTGACTTCTCCATACTTCTCAACCGAACCTCACGCCTACAACAGGGATCAATACAGCATCTCATTTCGCTTCACACCAAAGAAGCCCTCCAATGACGAAAGCAATGGTATCAAGGCCACGGATCTTCAGTTTGGCAATGACTTTGATCATCCCATTCGAGATCGTCTACCTCCTGGTTTCAACACGGCGATGAGTATAGTGCGCTGGTGGATTGATCCTGGTCTGGATGGCGATGCGTATGCTGATAAGCCCTTCTTGTATGGCCCCGCGCTGAGTTCTTTCAACACTATTCATGTGGGCAAAGGCGAGTTTGATGAAGAGAAGGGTGGTCTTTGGTTCGAAGAGGGCGGCGATGAAGATGGTCTCGAAGCTCGTGAGGAAGTCGGCGCTCCTCTTACCAGCAAGGTGAGGATGAAGTGGGCTCTCAGAGCTGACGCCAAAGAGAAGTGGGTGTTTGAGTACGATCAGACATACGGCTTCGACTTCTTCAATCCGTATCTCAACTTTTCAGACCTCGCGTTGAACCTACCTGGCTTCCAGCTACCTATCATGAAGTACTGGGACGGTCAAGGTCTCAGGTAAGCCAACACCCTGCTATTTCACAGCACCGGGACGTTCTGTCACACTCTTCCCATGCCTTTGCGTTTACACTCGTTACAGGCCCGGCCCGAAACGCTCACATCAACTCAGATATGTCTTGCGCAACAAGGAAACCGGGGAGCCGTACCTTGTGATTCTGTTCTCGCTGTATCACAAGGATTATGTAAATGAAGATGGGTCTTTGAAGGAAGGGGCACAGGATTCTTTCAAAGAACCTGAGAAGGTCACTGAGGGTGATGGGGAGTTTGATGGGGATGGGGCGCTGAAGGAGGCGACAGAGCAGTTGGGACCAAAGATTGATGAGAAGGGAAATGAGCAGACAAGCGTTGACGATCTCGACTAGGAATAATTAGAGATAAGGCTGGCCAGGATGTCATAGATAGAATTCTAGATCTCGGGATGATAACCCAAAGAGGGAGAAAAGAAACAAGCTTCTTTGATCGTGTTTCGGGTAATGGATCGTATTCTCACTTATTTTCGGATCCGTCTCTTATTCGTCCCCAAAGATCCCATTTGTGGCTTCACATCATTCGAATCATTCAAGCAATCTAAACATGAGACTAATGAGTAATGGTTGCAACAGCGGAGAACCCGGTCACATGAGCATTCACGTGCCCATCCATCATCTCTCCTCTTCCATGGATCTGAAGCCTGTCACAAAAGATACGGTATCAGTTACAGATCCTCGGTACCGTCCACGCATAAATGGCAGCGCAGGATCTTTTTGCCGTCCACTAAACGTACACGTATGCCCAGATTTCACAAATTGTGTGGAGCGGGGTGGGAATCTCAGATCTGCAAACGAGATATCTCATCCGGTAATAGCAGGACGTTAAAAAGCAATCTCTGCTTTATTACCGAACGAACCCCCTCAAAAGGTCGAGACTGTTTGTTCCTCGGGTACACGGTCCAATTGGATATCCTCTCGGCTGTTATCATCCGAGCGTGGCTTTCCTAAACAAGTGGCTGCCGAAGCGGCATCTCGAAATCCAGTAGGTCGCCGTCACTTTGCTGGTGACGGGGGGGACTTGGCGTGCGAAAGAGGCTTGGTCTAGGGGTTTAGCGTTTGGCTTTGTTCACGTCCGTCTTGTTCCCGGTGCCTTGGTGCCGGGGCTATGATGGATGACTACGGCATTGCCCCCGGATGGGTTATTTGCGAGAGGTCGTATACGTAGGAGCGGAGAGGGAGAGGAAAACTTGATCTTCCCAACATTCTCTCTTGTTACTGTTGCAACGGACGCTGTAACAACGGTGAAAGTTTTGTGTTTCTTCAGCTGGTATCTGTGTCTTACACGCAACTACTGAACGACCCGAGATATCACTGCCCTTCCGTTGACGTCCCTTGTCTCTGAACCTGACCGTGCCGCACAAACCTATCCTCCATGACCCATCGGAGAGAATGTATTCCCCGTTAGCGTTTCCCAGTGTCCGAGTCACACCTCAAACGTGGGCCTAGCAGGCGGATACAGCGCCAAGACACCATTATTCCCGTTGGTATCCCGCCTTTTGACCCTCACCCAGCCCTTGATAATCCCGGGTTTACGCTCCGGATACAACACGGTCGTTGTTCCTGTCCTCTTCTTATTGTAATCATAATCCGCCCTTGTGTCTCCCATTCATTCTGCTCTTCTCTTCTTCCTCTCACCGCTGTGTGTCTGGTGAAATACTCGGAGGTCGTTGGACTCCCCTCGCTGCTGTATAAATTGTCGGTTTCTGGATATTGAACATCACGAACTATCGATATGATCGAATCTGATAGGATCCAGACTGCGGGTGCTTCCGTTCAGGGCCAGGGCGATCTCGAGATTGGACCCAGCACCCTCCCGTCTTCATCAGCACAACCAAATCTTGGTAGTGAAGACCCTATATCCTATCTATATCTAACACTCGACACTCCCCTCCCATCACCACCATCATCACACTTAAATCCTACACAAAATCTCCCACCATGTCCAGATCTTCGACCCTACGCTTCACCCTTCACGTTGCCGCGAGCACGTAAAAACATCTTCCTCGCGCTCTCGTGCATCGCGACAATGCTGACTGCATATACTGCTGGAACCTACTCCCCACCTTCAAGAGCAATGGCTAGAGATATCGGGGCCAGTCATACAGCTACACTCGTCGGAATCACGACTTTCTGTGCAGGTTTCGCCATTGCACCTATGGCACTCGCCCCCATTTCTGAGATCTGGGGTAGACGTCCTGTTTTTATCCTCGCTGGTTTTGTATTCGTCATCTCCCAGGCTATCTGTTCTGTTATGCCCAACTTGGCTGGCATGTTAATCGCCCGCTTTTTCGTTGGTGTCGGCGGTTCCGTCTTTAGTTCCGTCGTGGGCGGTGTCATAGCTGATCTGTGGGAGAAGGAGGAGAGGAATACCCCTATGGCTCTCTTCAGTGGCTTTGTGCTTTTTGGAACTGGCCTTGGACCTTTGGTGTCTGCTGCTTTCATCAACGATCTTGAGGATGATACTATGGCTTGGAAGTGGTCCTTCTGGCATCAAGTCATTCTCGATGGACTGCTGTTGGTTGCCATCTTGATACTCTTCAAAGAGACGCGAGGCTCAGTCTTATTGTCGCGCAAGGCTAAGAAGTTGAACCAGTGGTATCAGCAACTTGAGGATGCAGGTGTCTATGGACTTTGGGTGGCCGACCCTCGAGAAGATACCTGCAGCTCGTCATCTTCAAGCGTCAAGACCATGCCAGGACACGAAACGATGCTCGAGTACAACAGACCAACACAACTACGCAGAATACGATGGCTCGTTGAAGCAGACGAACAACGACCCCCTCTTCGACAAATGATGGCTACCTCCATCATGCGACCCTTTCACCTCTTGTTCACCGAACCAGTTGTCTTTTTCTTTTCCCTCTGGGCTGCCTTCTCTTGGGCCGTCCTCTACCTCTCTTTCTCCATCGTACCCTATCTCTACTCCGACAACTACAACATGTCGATGCGCATCTATGTTGCGATGATGGCATCTGCTATTATCGCGACCGTGGTGGGCATCCTTCAAGAGAATCTGATGAAACATCCTCTTTGGAGCGGACACGTTGACGAGAAGGAGGTTTCCCGCTTCTGGCGATTCATGAGGAAGCATTTCCCTGCTGATTCTCCCGAGGCACGGCTGTACTTTTCGTGTCTCACTGCCCTGTTACTCCCCGCTGGCTTGTTCGTCGCGTTCTTGAGTCCCATTAGCACGAGTCACTATACACAAGCTATTGGTATTGGCTTCGCAAACTGGGGCATTTACTCTGTCTACCTTGCTACGTTCAACTACCTTGCTGATACATATCACATGTACGCCTCTTCAGCCCTTGCCGCACAGAGTTTCTGTCGCAATGTGCTTGGTGGCATATTCCCTGTGTTGACCGGTATCATGTTTGACAATCTTGGTTTGAGAAACGCAGGTTGTGTCTTGGGTGGTATCGCTTCAGTTCTGACACTTATTCCCTGGGTTCTGGTGTTTTTCGGAGGCAAAATTCGGGCCAGAAGCAAGTTTGCGATCGTAAGTTTACATACCAGCCCATACTTTGGATCAAGGGTTTGTTGCTAACTCTTGACAGTCTCTACAAAAGCAGTGAGAAAAGCAGTGAGGATATTTTTCCATGAAAAGGCGGAGTCTAGTTAGAATTCTTTTGTTTCTCTAGATGGCACGAAGAGTTGTGCTTGTATGACCTGATGAATCTAAACGGCCTATCATAATCATCGTTGAATATATCGTACACATCATCTGTTCTCCAATTTTCAGCTACATGTCGCTTCAGTACGTGGTAGCAGCGTCTCTGCTCAAGACTCTCTTCTTTTTCTTGAGCTTCCCCTTGCCGTAATTGCTCTTGAACCACGCAATAGTCCTCTTGTCCAACGTATCGCCCTTCGAGCCCTCCTTTCGTAGATCCTCACATGTCCGCTCCGATAAGCTAGTCGCACTTCTCTCACGAGTGCTCCTCAGCTTCTGTAGATCGCCCACGATGGTAGGGAGGAGCATATCTCCGTTTGCGTCGATTTGAGGAGGAGGAAGCTGTACACAGCCTTCCCAGATGCGCAACGTGCTGGGGATGTCGTTGGTAGCGGAGACTGCGTGGTCATCCAGCGAAAGATTTCCATTCCCAGTATCGATGTAGGACTTCTGGCCGACTAATTTAGGCCATATCGTCGATGGCGCAACGCGGTAAGCGTAACTCTTCGTAATCTTGCTGTTATTCGAGAACAACGTCCCCATGAATGGCGCTGTGTACTTCTCGCTGAAACCACACATGCGGACTGAACCGATGCGACCCTTGAGATGCAGGATATTGTTGCAGAAATGGAGGTACGAGTCGGGACAATACTCTTCCACATTTGCTACAGGTGGGTGGGTTGGACTGGTGGCATCGGGAAACGTTGGACTTCGTAGGCCTCCAGCGTCTTCGTCCAAGTTGAATCGTCGGGGTGTTGTCGCTGTTGGACTGTACGGCTCTGGTGTTTTGGCGCTCCGCGATGCTGATCGTGATGCCGAGCGTGAACCCGGTCGACTGCTTATAGCGCGAGGCGGCGAGACGATAGCTGCTTGGGGTCGTTTTCCGTGGAAACGTCGACAGAGGAGAATCAGGCTCTCCATGGGGCACGACTCCTTTCGCTTCATTTGTGCATTGATGAAATCTTGGAGCAGTTTCTCGATCTGCTCAACGTTTGGCGACAGCGCTACAGCCCCCGGATCAGAGCCGCAGCCCAAGTGCGTCATGTCGAGTTCGATGACGATGTTATTTGCGTACATGCCGTAGTTGTTAAGCCATGTTGTCGCAAGTGGGCTTACTCTTGGTCCAGTGAATGGCGACAAGACGGCGTGTAGTTTCGTGTTCTGTAGAAATGCAACAAGAATGTCCGCGCGAAATGCAAAAGATACTTCAAGGTAAGAAGCTATTTGCAGTAATGTCGATGAAGGTGACTCAAAGTCTTCTTTGCGCCAAACATCGCGGCTAAGTGCATGTTTGTTCAAACGCAGGGGCTTGTCGCTTGGCGGGAGTAGATAGCGACAGATCCGGTACCGCACAGAATCAGGCAGTCGGAAATACCCAGAACTTGGTTTTTCTCTCGCATGATTCTCATAGAAAGAATTAAGCACCTTTTCGAAACTCCCTTTCTCAAAAGCGCCGTGGTACACAGCATCGAGTGTCCGATCCCAAGCAGGGAGCCCTTGACGATGCGCAGTCTGCGATACACCCAGACCAGGAAACACAGCAGCAACAGGCGTAGAAGGCTGTGAGCGGTTCCTCCAGGATGATGGATTCGAAACACTTCTTGTGCGCGCTTTCGCACTACCTTGAAGGGGCATTCTCAAGTTAGCCGAGTTGTTGGGTTGACGATGCAGAGGTAAAGACTGGAAACGCACTCATCCTCAGAGTCTCGAGACGCTCAGAAATGTCATTTTTGGTCTTGATTGAGCCGACGCGACGGAGGAGGGAGGTTTCGGATGTGGAGGGCGAGACAGAGGGCGATGATGATACTGGAGTCCCCATTGCGGCCACACTGACACTGAGGCTGTCGCTGTCACTGCCCTGTCACTGCCCTGTCACTGGCACTGGCGCAGACTGTACCCATTTCTCTAAACAGATTGGATCAAGGGATAGGTAATTAAACAATGCGAGGTCCAAGATGTGAGGGATTATTAAACAAGTCGTCGTTTCTTGTGCTAAAGCTTACGCAGAGGAGACAAACTTTGGTCCGTCTGGTGACTTAGGAATAAGACATCTAGTATGAGGTAAGTACAGGTTAGGCAATCCCTAACGTCAGTCGTACGATTCATGTAGTCTACTCTACTGTCCGTACAGTATTTGACAGTGGAAAGTTACAGTCTTATTGCCTGAGGTGTCTTGTCGTTTCTTCTTTGAGTACCTCTTTGCTGCCAATCTTTATTTGGAAGTTATTTCACTTGTCGTATCAATCACTCGATGCGAACCCTCCATCTTGCCACAACATTTACACCTTGTGCACAGCATTCAATACTTTAACTCTGGTGAATGAAAGTCAAAATAATACAATTCATCATTTGGACCACTTTCAATAGACAATATGTCGAATATGATAATCGTGGCCAATGTGTGGTCCACAGAGTCTGCTGCTTGTCGTAAAAGACATCTTGGTTCAACATGGTAAGTGAAAAACACTACAACGAAAAGGTTCTTTCCTCAAGGTTTTCTATCTGAAGTCATCATGGCAAAATACTGCGGTATCGTGACTTCTCAAGAAGTCTAAATCAGTCTGACTTCCAGAAGAAGGAGGAACTCTGTGTGGGCAATGCAGTCAATACCTTGTCCCCAGTATATATAACCCAAAGAGTTCTTCAAAGTAACTCTCCTCAAGCACGAAGCTTTCGTGCGCGCAATATCCAATATTCTCATAAAATTTCGAATGAGCCTTTCGGCATAAAGGTTGACATCTTTAAATACGTTGTATCTTTTCTCTCCTTCGACTCGAACTTCTCTCTCTGTTTATCCTCAAGTCCTTCCGCCTCTCATGATTATATGCTCTTCTTGGACTCTAGGCTCAGCAAACATCACTTTCATCAACTTCATATCCGCGGTCATGTTGTCCTCAACCCCTATAACGGTCCTGGACCCCAATGTCGTCATCCCTTCATTATCTACAAGAGTCAGAAGCAGCTTGACCATGCCAACACAAATATTAGTCGCCAGAAACTGGACACAAAACAACACGACCACCAAAGCCAAAGACTCTCCGATCTTCTACCCCGACAGGGACGGCATCATTGCCTTGGCACTTCTCGCAGCCATCTTGGGCCTCTTCATGGGACTCGTACTCCGAGATCTTCTTGACAAGAGACGCACTGGCGAGTTGAAGGAAGACAAGAAGAGTTGCGGAACGTTTTTCCGAACACTTTTCCGCTTGCCTTGTATCTTGTGTAGCAAGGACAACTTGAGGCAACTATGGATCAAGTTCACGAATATCTTCCGCTCCAAGAAAAATCGGCGCGTGGTGAAGAAGGCGGATCAGGACGGAATCGAACTAGACGTCAGACTCGAGAGCGGGAAACCCATCGGGGTATTTAATGGTGCCTCGTCGCCCAAGATCGCCTTTGCTTCAGAGACAACTATGAGGAGTAGTTCCAAAGGCAAGGCCGTCGATACCACCGTTCTTCCTCAAGTCGCCGACCTCAGCGTGGGCCAAGGCTTCGTATCTACTCCTGTACGCGGGGCCAGCTCAGGGTCTAACCGAGACGCCTCTTCTGAACATGATAATGCTTTGGGTATCTTCAATCCGGGAGGTTTTCCCACCCAGAACGCGGGTTCTAGCTCGACAAATAACCACGGCGCTGGTTCGAGTTCGGCTTCAGCCGGCCGTAGCCATTGGTGGTCGCTTGGTCATGGCCACGGCTATGATACTAGCCACAGTCACAGTCATAGCAACTCCCATAGTCATGATTATGGGTCGCATTCTTATGATATCGGCCACACTGACTCTGGTGGCTTTGACTCTGGTGGTTTCGATGGATGCGGTGATGGTGGTGGCGACTAATACTGTATCCATATGGGATGTCTTTGGATACTCTTCACCGGTTGAGAAACACCGTTTTGTTAACTTACTCTGGGCGGATTAGCCTTGCTGGAAGAACATGCTGGGCGTTGATCGATGGTTAAGCTGGAAGAATCTCGGGGGCCGACACGGAGTCTTCGATGATTAGAGCGGGCTTGGATGGGGATATTACTAGGCACAGAATACACTGTAGAAGTACAGTAGAAATACAAAGACAATGTTTATCTGCCGTCTGGCTACCGGGTGAATGTAAGTGATACATATTTCAGTCAGAGTTCCTGCATGACTCAAAATCTATCTATATATACTGTTGCATCATCACTATCTATCACATACGACCAAAGCTCGTAGAAAATACGGGATCCCGTCCGCTCTCCCATAGTCAAGCTGCGAAGCGCTGGATTAGTAGTTGGGTCGGTGACGACCAGCGAATCCCCGGTGTTGTATGTTTTTTGCCTATTTCTTTTTGTCTGTTGCGAATATTGTGGGCCTAATTGATCACTTATATCAATTTGTAAAGTGAAGCTCCGAGATAGTTGGCCTCGACGAGGATGAAGTGAAGGTACCATACCAGCAATATAAACATCAGAGCAAAGATGTAAAGCAGAGAGTACGTTGACCCACCTTTGGATCAACAATGTATTCGTTTTGCTTTTTCCAATCACGATCCTATGGCCCATGGCGTTGTAACGGATGCTGAAGATGGGTGCGCTTAGGGTCGGAACTGCATCTTGAAGAGGATCGATTCCAGCCATGCCATCGAACTTGCCCATAACTCAAGGCACGTTGATATACTATTGCATCGCCTCCATCTATCACATACGACCAAGGCTCAAGGAAACCGCGGGATCCTGTCAGTGTTTCTCATTCTGCTCTGAGACCTCGGCTTCTCGCGCCTACTACCTTTAAGTTTGGAGATATCGATCTCAAATATAGACCCCGACTAATCCTTCGCCCTCGAACCCAACTGCAACGAGAGACATCTTAGTACAGTAGAGCAGAAAATCAGGACATATTCAACTCAAGCTTTGGTGTTATCACTTGTTGGGTTTCTTCCAGACGCCGTTTCAAGCCAGGGGGAGGACCATAGTTGCCGTCTAAGATGACATCATCCCCATCCTGTTTGCCAACGACGCCGAGAAGTAGCTTGGCAAATGATGCCGCCGTTGCTGCCGTATACTCCTGCCAATCATCGGTCTTATAGCCATCACAATAATCGCAGATACCACGGATCACAAGGCAAGAAACTGCATCAACAATTCCGGCGGCCACCATTTCGAGCATAAGTTGAACATAATGTCTAAATCAAGATGGCTCCCAGGGTAGCAATAATGGGGCATCGTTTCCTTGCTTGAAATTATATCTAGATAGGGTTCGAGCGGGTTGATTGGTAAATCGGGATCCGAGTACAAAGACTTGAAAGCTGTCTTGAGAAATAGTGGAGGAGTTTGCAATGGATGGTTTTTCCGTTGGAATCCTTCATCCTCAGTCACCCTGACCACATCGTGCTGAACAATATACTTTCCCACGCCCACATCCCCAAGGCGAATATCGTGTCGTGCTGAGGGTACAACACCGCCAATGCCGGCCAGAAGGCAGAAACGAATTTTGAAACTACGCTTCATATATACAGCGACCACTGCCTCTGCAAGACAAGTAGTGACGACATGATGGAGCCCCATCTTGCCAAGCGCGTAGGTATTCGTGTCGTCTTTGCTCTTCTTCAAACCAGGGTGAGTCTCGTCAAAAAGCGCTCTCACTGCCATTAGTTCTTTTGGCAGGGCACAAATGATTCCCACTTTATAACGACTTCTTCGGACATCGTGCTCCACATGGAGGGACGAAGCAGCCGCATTGGGGGTGGGTTTTGTCTGATATTGCGCAGAGGTCTCCTTTCCTGAAGACTTGGTCTCCAGGGGACGCCAGTCACTTAATTCTTGCAGGTCTTCGATATCTGTAGCCTGTGAATCTTCTCTCCAAACTTCCAGAAACTCTTATACGTAAGCTGCGGCCGCTGCAGATGCATACCGTGGCCATTCTTTATCTTTATGAGAATCAGAATAGTCAGAAATGCCGCGGACAACTAGACAAGGCATATTGTCCATCGACAGTCCAGTAGCTTCCATCTCGAAGCAGATCACACCAAGTTCTCGAGCAGCCTCACCGCGGCAGGCGGCATCTTTCGTGACGGAATTCCCTGTGGCAATGCCTCCATAGTGAATAGCAGGATCAGTCGAGACTCGCAGCTTTCTCTCCTCAAGCTGAGACTTATCACTTCCACCACAGGTACGGGATAAGAGACTATGATCGTATGACGATCGGAATAGGAGGTCAGCTTGAACAGGTCGGTCGTATGCAGGGTATTCGCCCATCTTTTCTTTCAGGATTGAAGGGACTCAGCTACCAGTCAGTTCATGTCGTGATCGTATGTTTGAGATAGAGGTACGAATGAGTTGAAATTGACCTGAGCCTAATTCACCAGTCTCCTCAACGAAACCTTGGCCAGACTAACATTTCCACAAAGCTACCAACGCTGTTATCCAACCACGATTCCTTTCAACCTTGCCGCAATGTTCCAATCCTCCATCTTCTCCGTCGGGCCCGTCAACTCCTTCGCCTCGAGGCAGGCGGACATCTTGAGACGGCCAATTAGCGATGTCCCTGAAGGCTTTGAAGCTGCTTTGACTCTTGTCGCTGTCCCTGATGTGACCTGGTAGACGGCTGGCTTCGATATGTGATTGACGATAACACAACCAGTGATTTATTGGCACTTGTCAACTCGGCTAAAAAGACCAAAATATTCTAAGGCCTCAGTTCACGGATATATCATGTTCAAGTGTAGAAGCTGAACTTTCTCTCTAATGCCAAGTGCTCATCATAGGTCAAGCACGAAATACTACAAAAGAGCTGAGAAATGGACAGAGAGAAGTGGAGAGATTCGAGGCAATTTATACATGCGGAAAATCACAGTGTATTCCAATATGTTGACACTGTATCGCACACTGTACGAAGACGCCTCGTTGAGCTCGGTTTAATGCTGCATAAGGTTTAAAATCAGCACTGTGTGATTGAAAGTGTAGTTTTATTGAGTACGCCTTTGCAAAAATCTAGCCTCCCATGATAAATTCTCAGCTGTGGTTGGTTGAACCTTGCCTGGGGTTTAAAATCCTAATTAGTAAATTCTCCGTGAAGTGGTTAGCAGAGACAGAAGCAGGGAAAGTTTACTCTATGTTTTTTGCTGATTCTTCCTTTTTGTGAATGATGCGGGTTTGATGACTTGTATTAATTGACCCAAGTATTATGCGTAGGCTTCCATCGTAAAGTCAAGGAACTGACTGACTGGGTGGTTGGTGTTGATGAGGATGAGACAGCCTCGTCAATATCAACTACCTAGAAAACGCTAAGCGCAAGCAATAAACACAAGCACAAAGAGATATAACAGAACCCACGCGCACCTGGCCTCAGGCATAGATTGTATAAGCACTATTTTTGACAGCTTGGGATGGGGAACTTGATGGTTGGCATTTTGAAGAACTTGGTGTCTCTATTCCCTGTTCAAGCTACACTATAGCGACGGATGCCGAAAACATTGAATCCGGTCCAAGACCCTACTGTACCTATCTGATGAAAGAGAAGAGTTTTCTCTTGTCAAGCTGGACTTGAATCTGCATTTCTTATTATAGTAGGCGATGGCTTGATGTCGATAATTATCCTTATCATAATCTTCAGAGAGGTATGGTATGTTATGTGCCTTTGACACGGAGCAAGCAAATGCGCGACAAGCCATGCAGCAAGCCAACAGTCTCAACAATCAAGGGTAGCATCAGATCTCTTTCTATATTTGTTGAGGGACAGCAAATTGTCTTGGCCAACCAACGGCCGAGGACAAGTTTCCGGCGATTGGCATCTGTGCAACTTACACGGACACGCAGCGCAGCACAGTACACGAAGCTGTTTTCGTGCCGGGATACAAGTCTGCTTGCCGATACAGAGCTTGATTTAGTACATCCTCTGGTTGGGCAACAGCCATCAAGAACGCCAAAGGGTCCATGCTATCTGATAGAAAAGGCGTTGTCTATCTAATGAAGAACACACAGATATCGATACCTTTGTCGTCGGGGATTGATACGAGGTTACTAACATTTGGCTGACCGGCAGTTGTGCCGCTTAAAAGTGGCTGCAGGGCGATTACAGGGGTCCCATCACTGAGCCGTAGCACCCTCAGGGAGGGTTACCTTCCATTCCGGGCGGCTTTCGGCGTGTCGACCAATGATATTATCATGGGATGTGTCAAGTGACGTAACTTTTACTAACAAAACAGTCGGCGATTGCAATTTGATCGGCGACCAAAATAATGTCCACGCTTTGTGAACCTCAAGAAAGCGACCTGTAAGTCACGATGCTAGGTTGTCTCGGCATCTCATCTCAGGTAATTAATTGCTTTCTTCTGACTCGCTATTATTGTTCACGTGTCACGTTGCTCACCGCTGGGCTTATCATGAAATAGAAAAGGGCTTATAAAGTGAGATTCTTCATCTTACAGTTTCGATGGTTGTTCTCCGAGATATTCCCCGACGTCATTTTTGTTAGAGATCCATCGCGAGTCCACTGTGACGTCTACTAGAGATTTGTTTCGTTTTGCGACAACGCTCACAAAGTGTTCTTGGCGATGCATTGTTGCTCTTTATTGAGTAATCCTCTTTTAGCTCTTCTGTAGCCATGTTCTCGCGATCAACACGGCGCTTGGCCAGCCAGCTACGACCCTTACGATCTTTATCTATCCCTGCATCACAAGCTCCCGCGAGGGTACAATCTCGCACCTTCATCGCAACACGACTCACAAGATCTGCATCAACTAAACCTCCTGCTTCTGATAAGTCTGCGACGATATCGAGAGACCCAAGCGCTTCCTTCGCATTTCTCCTCGCTGGAGCAGCTTCCTTCTACCTCGCATACAGCTTCGCGCAACAATCTCCTACGCGATGCGACGCCATCGCCCATGACAAAAACGACCATGATCCTCGAGATCCTTCGCTTCCTCGATATCGCATCAACGAAGTGCGCAAGCACGATGCTCATTCTGATCACCCATGGGTCATCCACCGCGATAAAGTCTACGATATCACTGAATGGATAGGCGCACATCCTGGCGGCGATGTTATCCTTCGCGCTGCTGGCGGTTCCATTGATCCCTACTGGGATATCTTTTCTATACACAAAAACGACTACGTCTACGATATTCTAAATCAGTACCTAATTGGGTACGTCGACCCGGCAGATCTCGTCGATGGGCGACCGGCGCGAGAAGAGATCGAGGATCCGTTTTCGGATGATCCAGTTCGACATCCAGATTTGATTACAATGACGCAGAAGCCCAGAAACGCAGAGACGCCAGCTTATGCTATGACCAATGACTTTCTCACACCTAATGACCTTTTCTACGTGCGAAACCACATGTGGGTGCCATCAATCGCCGAGGACCCCAATGATCACAATCTCACGATAGAACTCCCTGATGGAACCACAAAAGAATACACCCTCGCGGACCTCAAGAACCGCTTCAAATCCCACAAAGTCACAGCCTCTCTTCAATGCTCCGGCAACCGCCGGCGGCACATGAACGAGGAATCAGGTCGCAAAACAAATGGTCTTCCGTGGACTGCTGGGGCTATCTCAAACGCCTGCTGGGAAGGCGTCTTGCTCTCTGACGTACTGGCAGATGCAGGCTTTGATCTCCATTCAGGCCTCACAGGAGAATCCGAGGCAAAGCATGTTCAGTTCAACGGCCTAGAAGCTTACGGTGCATCTATTCCTATCAAAAAGGCTATTGACCCCCAAGGCGACGTGATACTCGCCTACAAAATGAACGGCCAGATTCTCCCGCGCGATCACGGGTTTCCTCTGCGAGCTATTGTTCCTGGGCATGTTGCTGCGCGGTCTGTCAAATGGCTGAACCATGTCACGCTGAGTGACGAGGAGAGCACATCTCAGTGGCAACGACGCGATTACAAGTGTTTTGGACCGAACCAGACCAAAGTAGACTGGGATGCAGCACCCGCCATTCAAGAATTACCCGTTCAAAGTGCCATCACAAAGTGCAAACTTGGCGACTGGACAGCCAAAGATGACGATTCTCACACTTATACAAAACCAGCTTCATTGGCTGGCTACGCATACTCCGGCGGAGGCCGCGCCATCGTTCGTGTCGACGTCTCCTTCGACAACGGCAAAAACTGGTCTCAAGCCTCCATCCTTCCCGACTGTTCCACAAAAGAGGGTGAGGAGTCGCCTTGCTATGGCCACGCAGCCTGGGCATGGCGGAGATGGAAATTTGACGGTGCGGTCCCTTTGGAGGCGTTTGAACCCGCACCATCCGGGAAGCGATGTGCGACGTTTGTTGTGAAAGCCACAGACGAGGTGTACAACACACAACCGGACAGTCATGCAGCAACTTGGAATATTCGCGGTAATCTTGCTACAGCGTGGCATCGCGTGAGGGTCTGCGATGATGGTCCTACGGGGTCAGAAACAAAAGTGTAGAATTGGTTGAATAGCGTTGGTAATGGGTTTTGTAATTATGGTTGGAGTTTGAGAGCAGGCGAAATAGGTTTGTTACTGGACGAGCGATACATGGCGGTCATCACAGCCACACACACAATGAATTCTTATCTTAATGATTCTTAGAACGACTTACATCAGAGTGCAACATTCCCTATCGAGTTGATGGCAAAATAAAATCACAGGTGGTAGACCACCAAATTCTATTCTCGACTAAGTGAATACATCGTCCCCAGGCATATTGTACATCAGCCTTCGCTCCGTGCCCGCTCAATTCGCTTGATCTGCCCTTCTAAGTGTACAATCCAACTATCTCAACAGTATCATCCTCGCTTTTGAACTGTTTCGAGACATATTCACGCCTACTCGTCATCATCATCGTCATCCTCCCCAGCATCGGTGAAGTACTCGAACTCCTTGGGAACAGGAGCCTCTTCATCGTCTTCGGAGTCTTCATCGACGGCGGTCAATACACCCGCAGCAGCAGCGGCGCCTGAAGCGTTGCCACCAGGAGTCTGGGGCTCAGCGTCGAGCAAACCGAATGGCGATCGGCCTTGGTTGCGAAGCAACTGTCCAAGCATAGCGCTATTGGCTCCTCCTCGAGACTCGGCAAGACTGTCAAGCACAGCACGTTGAGCCCCGCCACGTCCGCCCCGTCCAGTTTGTTGGCCTGCCACAGGGGCACGTTCGGTTGTAACCTTCTTCAGCTTCTCCTCAAGTAGACTCTTCTCCTCATCGGGCTGACTATCATGCAGCAGCAGGGGACCACCAGTAGGCTGTAAAATGTTAGCAATGCAAACGACGCAGCAAGACTTGTATGCTCACCTTCTTGACGGGCTTGTATCGGCCGGTGGGGAAGCTGATATACTTGAGTTGACCAGGAAGAACTCGGGTCATGTTCTCGATTTCGTAGCCAACCTTCTCCTTCTCGGGCTTCTTCTTGGTATCAGCAGAAGCCGCCGGTTCCTTCTCTTGCTCTTCCTTCTTATCCTTAGCCTCATCCGTCTTCTTGTCCTCGTCCACGTCCATCTTGTCGCCACCACTCTTAGAGGGGGCGGTGTCGATTTCCATGCTCTCTCTTCGCTGAGCACGCTCCTTCTTCTGAGCTCGTCGCTTGGCCTGCGCAGTTGTTGATAGAATTGCGGTGGCAATCAGAGCAGGACCTTCTTCCGTCTTGACTTCTTGCTCGGGGGGGTAATCGAAAAGGCTAGGTCGTGTAGCACAGTGGAACTTGAAGTTAGGCATCTCGAGATCGTGATCAAGTCCAATGATGGACGTGGGAGAGAAGCTCAGCGACAAGAAGTGGGTGAAGGGGAACCAGTACCAGTATTGTGTGAACACAGCCATGCCAACAATGCCGGCCATATTGAGGTTGCCAGTCTGTGTCTGGAGGCCGATAGTGCAGTTGCGGCCACCAGCATCAATAATACCAAGCGCGAGAGCAGCACCAAACTTGGTCATGGCATCCTCGTGACGGTCGCCAACCACCTTCTTCAGGGTCTTGCGAATCGATGAAACCTTGGGGTTCATGACCTCATTCTGCTGAACAAGAATCATGGCAAGGGAGATGAGGGCACCCTGTCGGACAAAGTCTGTGGGGTCCTTCATCATAGGTTCGAGCAGGTCGATGGCCTCGTCCAGGCCTGTGCCAGCGCATGAGATACCCAGAGCCATGGCGGAACCGTATCGCACGTGAGGGTTATATGATTCAGAGAGGAGCTCAACCATACGAGGCACGCTTCCAGGCTTGCGGAAGAGGATGAAGCCCAGACTCATGACGGCGATACGGCGGACATCATCGTTGACATCGCTAACAGCAATATGAAGGAGCTTTCGGATAGCCTTGTTGCTACCGGTACCGCAGTAGGCAAGAGCAACAGTCATGATACCACCGTATCGCAGCGTGGGATCAGGGTCGTTGAGAAGTCCTTCGATAAGAACATCGGCCCCTTCTTGGCGGCCAAACATAATAAGTGCCATACCAATAGCAAGGCCACGGACAATCTTCTCATGAGTGGTTTCATGCGCATATGTAATCATGTCCTCCAGAGCCTTGACATTTCCGGTGCCAAGCATGATAAGACCCATGGCCAAACCAACAGCCTCGCCATTGAGTGCAGAATCCTGGAAGAGGATTTCTCGGAGCTTCTCAAAAATTTCCCAGTCGCCAGTGGCCATGCCAGCAATACCCAGACCCAGAGCACCACCATGCTGAACGACCTCTTCCTCAGCCTGGCCAAACTGCTCCTTGAGGTAGTCCAGAGCATCGGCTCCGTGGTTGGCGTGGATCAGTCCGTAGGCGTAGAGAGCACCACCCTGGCTAAAGATAGAGCCGCTGCTGAGGCCACCTTGTCGGGGAAGATAAGGTTCGAGGAGCTTTCTAGATTGAGAAAGGTTTCCGCGGTGAATAACACCGAGAGCAGCAGTCGCTGTGAACTTGGACCAGTTGACTGCCTTGCCCAACCACTCCAAGTTATCGCGGAAGAACTTGTCGTTTGTAGTTCCTTGGTTCATGAAGGCATTGCAAAACGTGACTGCGGTGTGGAAGATGGAGTTTCGGCCCTCAAGACTATCGCGGACCTTGTTGAGGATGCTCAAATCGGTCCGGTTGTTGCGGTAGAGGAACTCAAGGTTAAGACGGATGGTCTTGCTGCCATCAAGAATTTCTCGGATATTGGAATAGGCCTTGGATACTGGTCCGGGAAGCTCGTTTTCGGGGTCTTCCTGCTTATTCTGAAGCAGAGATTCGCTCTCGTTGGACTGTTCACCGTTCTCGTATGACTCCTTCTTAACAGGCTTGCTAGCTGGGAGTGATGCAAGAACCTTGCCGAGAAATTCCTGTGTACCGTTGTCGTAAAGGTCGAAAGCAATTTGATAGGCGTTAGCGATGGAAGAACGGTCGCCCTTTTCAACGAGATTACGCAGCATGCGAGATGCTTCCTCATCTGAGTTAAGGTAAACGACACACTTGGCAATCGCAAAGTAATCAGGGTTGGGAATATCGTTGAGGAGATCGAGAATTAGCCTCAAAATTTCGGTTCGGAAGGCTCTCTCCTGGACGATGTCCATGCAAATACCCAATGTGTACTCCATTAGATCCTCTGCCGGGCCAGGTGAGTTTTCGAGAGGGTTAGACTTGGCCTTCTTCTCATCATCGCTAGCTCGCTTGATGACGCTTCGAAGAACGTCCAGTTTCTTGGCCTCAACCGCAATACCCACCACTTGCCTGTAGCGGCCCTGCTCTAGGCAGCTTTCGAAAAGCCTCTCAACGACTCTCTGAAGCGAGCCAGTGGCCTGGTCGGGGAGCTCAGCGATAGAGCCAGAGCGACCTTGCTTAAAAGCAGGCTGAAAGGTGGCCTCGAGCATTGTGTTGTCGATCGAGTCGCGGGAGAGAAGAGACTTGGGAGGTAGGGTTGTCTGCGAAAAAGGTGTAGTGGGTGACATGACAGCACCCTCAGCGCCGCTGGCGAAGGTAGTAGCCAGCTCGGGGAGATCGGTGTTCTTTGACGCCTGAGGAGCCGCCTTCTTCGCAGCATTTACAGCGATGTACTGGTCGACGCATTTCGAGATAATGGTCTCCTCGAACTCGCCAGGGGAATCGAGCTTAAAAAGATCACCGGCAGCGAGGGCAAAGACCATGCTATCATTGTAGGCCTGGAGATGGTAGTAGACCTTAGCAAGAACAAGAGCAGCGAGTTGACGCTCAGGGAACGACTCGTCCTCGTAGAGTGCCTCGCTGGGAGACAATGTTAGCAAAGCTTATCACACCATGGAAGGCGAGACGCGAAGATGACGTACATTTGTGTCAACACAGCAGCGACCTCAGTCCAGACGGTATCTATATCGTCATTGAGGGTCTGCAGCGCGAAGACCTTGAGTTCGGGCTCCTCATCAGTAAGGAAGGCGAGGACGCCGGTAGCCGAGACGATACCAGGCATCTTGACAGAGTATGAGGGATCGTGTGGGCGTGCTAGAGAGGTCCGTAGCAATGCGAGCGGCGATGCGAGAGGTTGCTGGGGTAAGAATGGTCGAGTAGAAGAGAATGCGTTATTTCCGTGTAGGCCCAATGGCATAAATAGGGCCAGAGAACGGAATTATAAAGTTTGTGCAGAAACAAAGAAGATGTCAAGAGAATTACAAGAGTCGGAGGCGATGAATTGGTTGGTGTTTTGCTCCAGCAGGGTCATTCCGAGAAAGGTCCACGTCAGGCACAGCTCTGCCTTGCAGTAGGTGCACGGGCCAACGACAGCTCCAGGCAGGTGCAAAATTACTAAGCTCTCAGGTGGGTCGGAATATGATCCACACGTAAAGCCAATCGACAAAATTATCGCAGTCACTTTTGACTGACTTCTCCACCAGATATTTCTGTCAGCTCAACTTGCTGTGTGGGTTATTTTCCTACCCACCTGGCTCTCGACTCCAACCAGGACAAGCACGTGACTACTGGATGTCTCCAGGCAACCCCCAAATCCAAGATAGCACGCGACAGGGAGGTCAATTGCGCCATGGAGTACGACGAGCGCGCTGAGTCGTTATGGAGTTTGAAAGGTCGTGTGCACGTACTCATTCATGGCTCTCAATGGCATGTCAAATTTACAGACCGCCTCAGCCATATCTCACACTTCCTCCTCCATATACGCGAGAGTTATTCACCAAAGCCAGATTCCTGACCTATTATCATCACGCATAAAGCAGTTCCCAGTGTAGAGAAGAACCGCACAAGCCGAAAACGAATCCTTTCCCCGTCAGACATAATCTTCCACGAGAAAAGCTGTTTTGGGAAGAGTAGTCATTCAGGATATTGTCTTGCTATTAGGGGAAAATGAACGTGTAGTCAACGGGAAACATGATGTGACTAACTTGGGGCGATGGTGATAACTGATATCTTCCAACCGGGACCGGAGAAACCGAGTTCATGAACGTTGTCTGGTTCCCTTTGCAATGCCCTAGGGCTTGCAGCAAGATTTACTGGTCATCGTGAAAGCTTCTGTGTTAAAGCTTATGTTAGGGGGCGGATATCGTGTTCTCATTCATCACCTGTGTTCGCAGCCTAAAGCTTAACCTTATAGGTGGCAGTCATCCCATAAACGTCATCTAGAGATCCATCCTACTCCTTGGCGATTCAAGCGAGGATATCGTTCAAGCGAACTACATGTCAAATATCACCACCACTCTTACACGGCTGTCAGTCATCGAGCTGACTAGGCTTATACAGGCAGTACAGACTTGCTGTAAGAGGCTATGCCACATAGGAGAAAAGAAAACTCAGGACCTCGACCATAAATGACAAAAGAACAGGTAACTCATAAACATGAGTTTAGTGTATCTTTACCGAGTTTATTTTGACACCCCATACTAAAGCATAATGTTTTCTTGCTCCCGGGGCAGCTATCACGTTGGCCTCAGCCGCATTGCTTGAACTAGCAAACTAGAGCTTCATGAGATACGATACTAATGCACGTACTGCCGCACATCCTTTTTCAATGAATTTGTGGTTAGCGCTCGTGCCTATGTTGCTATTGTGAAGCTGAACTCCAAATCCCATGGAGCTCTGCTACCCCTGGTTCGTAACTCGACTATGACGTCGAATACAAGTTCTCTTTATGTGAGAAACATCGGAGTTTTTGGGGTAAACCAATGCCTACAAGAAGATCATATAAACATTCTGAGTCGATAAGGCTGGTGTCCGTTAAGCTTAAGGAGATTGCAAAGGACTTGACCCTCCACAGGAATCGGAGTCTGACCCTGGCTTTTGACGCTGGTGCAATTTATCTCGGGACATATGGAAAAGTGACAAGTAGCGTGTCTCATCTTTAATTCGCTAACCTGATTTGCGTAATGCTAAGCCTCTCCGGGGGGTTGATGATCGGTACCTAGATCTCCATTGAGCTCGCAGCACGGAGCATGTACTGCTAGTAAAAAATGCTTGGGGAACGCTATCGCTGCTAATAAAATTTGTCCCTGGGCCATGTCCAGTACGTACAGTTGAGTTAGGTGAGGTAGTACCGCCCGTAGGCATATCCCTGGAGCTCTAGCGTCAGGCTGTCGCCTGTCCATCTTTGTTTGTCGCCAGAAAACGACGACAGGACACCAACACAAAATATTAATCAATCTTAGAACTATTCCAAGGCGCGAATAGCCTCCAGCGCACACGATCCATCGATAATATCATCCGAACGATCATCTTTCAGCCGCGTCCATCTGTTTCTGTACGCGATTTCTATTCGCCAATCGTCAATCGTCAATCGTCAATTCGACAGCGTGGCAGCCTCGCCATGGCGACGTAGAAACATCCCAACCAGTCATCCATGTCCACCTGCGCCGTCCTCCTCGCGCGACAACGAACGTCCTCCATCGCCTCAACAGCGTCATAGATTTATATCAGTTGAGGACAACATCTTTCCGTACTCAGTTGCGCTCCCGCCGCGTCGACTACCTGGTTCAAGACAAGCGACCCGCACTGCAATTGCTTTGTGGTCTCCCCTCGCGCCGAAACTTCGAGGCGTCGTGTTGTCGCAGAATCTTCATTCTCCCCTCATCACGACACCATCGCCATGGATCTCCGCTCAGTTCTTAATACGTCTGACGGCGGCGATCGCGCTCCGGCCAAACCTGCGCCGAAACCGCAACCGCCGCCGCAGCTACATCAACAGCAGCAGCAACCTCACCCCCAGCAGATGCAGCGACCATCGCAGAGTCCAGCCCAAGCACCCGCTCCTCCTCCGTACTATCGCGAGTACGGCCGCCATCCACCGCCGCAAACTTCACCAGGCAAACCGATGCCCCAAGAATATCCTCCGCATGCTGGCCATCCTCATCAAGCTCAGTCACGACCACCGTCGCATCCTCACCCATCTCCCCATCAACCACCGCCCGGTGCGTATCCACCACAATCTCCGTACCAGGCACCCGGGCCATATCCAGGACGTCCTGCACCCCCTCCACTACAGCCAACGGGCTCTTTTCACGATCCACGGTCCCCAAGCGTCCAGACTCCAGGTCAATCCCCTTATCGAACATCAACGACTCCGTCGGCCGTAGCGGCTGCCGCAGGTTATCCTTTTCCACCAACTCAGTCCCCTGGGGAGATGGCCAGTCCAGTCCAACGACACCAATATTCACCTACTCAATACGCAACTCGCGAAAGCTTCTCCCAGGGCCCACAAGGCGTGCCACCGGGCCATGCACCTGGTCATTATCCTCCGACTCAGCAACAACACCCACAAGGCTCTATACCACAGGCGCAGCAATATCTGAATCAGCGTCCTCCCTCAGCTAGTCATTCTGCCCATTCTACTCCGACTCCAACCTCCGCTCAACCAAATCATCCTTACAGTTCTTTTGCACAAGGTAGTCCTGTCACAGCTTCGCGCCCACCGCCTGCCGAATACAATCGCCAACCTTCGCAACCACCCACGCCTGTCGGTCCTCCTCTGTCTGCCAGATCTCGACAAGCATCAGTTACAGGCGGTTTCGCACAGCCTTCGAGCCCTTACCAACAAAGACTTTCCTATACTGGGGCACCCATACCGCAAGCACAGGCACAGGTACAAGCACAAGTACAGAGCTCACCTCCGCCTCCGCTTCACGCGAAGCGCATATCTAGTAGCTACGGTTCGCCCGCCCCCGACGTACACCGACGATCCCAATCGCACAGTGAGCGAGCTCCTAGCCCATCCGTTAGCCCCAAATCTCGAGTCCCGTCGATTCAAAGTAACCACGATCCACTTGCTGCATCGGCGGCAGCAGACGCCAAAGCCAAACTAGCTCAATCGGCTGCTATACCCCAACCAACCCAGCCAATGGCCATCGACACAGAACGCACGGCAACTCCTGCTAAGCGCAAGCTTGAGGATCGCGACAGTCCCAGACAAGAACCCGAGGAGAAACGAATGAGGCCCAGTGAGATTAACGGCGGCGCTGCTGTGAAGCGCGAATCTGAGTCGGCTTCTTCCAGTGTACCAGCAGCTGCGGCGGTCAAAAAGCGAAGACGCTACTCACAACCACCTATCTGGGCACAAGATGCTCGAAAAATGAACGGCATGCCTACGAATGCGAACTTCGTGCTACAAAAGAGAGTCCATTCACATCTCAATGGAAAGAAGGAGAACGCCCGTCCCAGTCGCCATACCTCGCCAGAGACGAACCGGGGCAACCCTCCTCCTCAGGCTCCTGCCGCTGAACCAGGCCCCGCAGAGATTCTTGGACCTTGGGAACCGAGTCTTACTGGCCTCAAACCTTTCGAGGACGTGTCAAGACAAGTGGCTGATTTCCTCTTCCTCAATGTTATTAACACCCCAGATATGAGGGAAATCAGTAGTCGCGGGATCCAGTTTGAAATTGAAGCGAAATTGGGCACTCTCATCGACAGAGATACCAATCAACGAGTTGATCGAGGTATTGCGTCGGAATGCATCTTGATGGACAACAGCCGTGTAGCTTTTAAGAGTAGCATGACGGAAGTGAGTGCTTCAACATGTTCCTCATTCTCAACATTGCTAATGGTGCTTTAGGGCTCACATAAGAAGATGAACGACTACCTAAACGAACTAGTCAAAATCACGCATCCCATGAATCCAGCCGGCAGCCAACGTGTACCCATTGTTGCTCTGCACCGGAGAGAGAGAGACCGGTTCTTCGAGATCCCGCCAGATCTGCAAGCACGGATACCTGGATGCGTGCGAAGTCGACTGGGATCGCGACGAGCAGTCCGTGTGAGAGTTACATACAATCAAAAGGACAACAAGGTCATTGCCAAGATCATCAAGGCACGCGTATCTGACCTTGATATTCACTTCCCTATGTTACCAATGGATTGTCGAATCAGTATCAACCTCGAAATGAACTGGGATGGCTCGGTGGAAGAACTGGAGCAGCTTCCAAATCGTGATCGTGGGGAAAACCCTGAGCGAAACAAAGACAGACTCAGTTACACACACGGGCCCTACCAGGTTGACCTCACGCAGCTCATACAAGATCGTCACGGAGTAAGTTCCCAAAGCCTCAGATGGTATCTCAGTTCAACTAACAATATTGTAGGTAAAAGAAAAAGAGCATGAACTTGAGATTGAACTCGACTCGAAGCTACTGATCGACCAAGGGAGCAAGGCAGCGAGCTCAAGACCTCACCGCTATCAAGAACTTGTGGAAGGATTTGTGGACAACATACGACTTCTTACACGTAACGTGGCACACTGAACGGCAATAGACCATTTTAATTACCGGCGATAATGTTGGCTAAAAGGACGGGGTTGCGGCGCTGTGTTTACAAGAGGCGGCTCTGAAGGAATACCAAGAATAAATCAACTTATCTTTTTGTGATCTCAACCCATTTTCATGATGCTGAAAGCTGTCCTTCTGTTCACGCAATGTTACGCTTGATGTACAAATAGTCAGTGGGTGGAAGCATCAAATGATCGCAACTTCATTTACAAGTGGAGAGTTTGTCCAAGCATGCGAAGTGCCAGTAAAGGAATGAGCACATTACCAACAGCTAGATCGACATGAGTATAACACTTACTATTTTCTTCACGGAAGAAGGCACAGTCAAAATCATCGTCGGTTTCATAGGTTCGGGCTACCCTACATCACCAAGATGTGACATCAGCGACGGACAATTTATGTCAAAACAATGGGCATCTGCTGCACGAGTACCGTCTTCTTCCAAGAATTGAATAAAATTACACACTCAGGTTCAGCACTTTTTGTCCCGTCATAGCTCATGTCCCAGAATTGGGTAGGAAACGAATCTCGTTGCCACTTCACTATCAAACTGAACACCTGCAAATGCGTGTCATGCATTATTGCATACAATCATACCATTATAGACATGTTCTTCATTATCATATATACTTAGATCATGAGTAACTCATGGCCTATATCCCGTATTGTACCCTCTTGTTTGCGCTGCACTCTGGTGGTCGTCCTGATAAAATGCTTCAAAGTCAGTACCAACATATCGGCTCGCCGCAGGCACCGGTATCGTGTCTGCCTGTTCGTCAAAGCCCGTCCGGCCAGTTCCTCTTGACTCATGAACTTCCCCTGCGATCCAACTCAGGTAAACTGTCTCATGTACAAGCACATAACCGCCCGACTTCTCTCCCGAGTCGTCAGAGCCATCAGCGCTTTCGAACTCAGGCTTCTTCTCCACGACAAAGATCTCATTCCTCTTGTGCTTCCGGCGCCATGCAAAAGAGACGAAGCCTAGGAACCAGAGAGCGCTGCCACTGATAACGGACCATGTGATGACTGGGACAAGCCACCACTGGAGACTTTGTGGTGTCGAGGGCTTGATCCAGATAGTGACGATGGGCCACAGGCCACCGATTACATATATAACTGCGCATATAACGCTGAGTGTTGGGTTGATATGCTTGCCAGTCATCTGTCGCCAGGTCTGGGGGACTGCTGCTGGGCTGTGAATCTCATCTTTGTCTGTTTGCGGTGGTCCCTTGAATCGGAGGATCAGAATACCAAGACCCAAAAAGATGCCAAAGAAGGCATTGATGACATATGCGCTCAGACTTGTGAGCAAGGTGTATGAATTGAAGTAGTCCATACCCCAAGTGGCGAAGATAAGAATGAAGCAGGATGTAAGATGCAGAACGAAGGCACCAACAGGCGTTCTCTCTCTGTGGTCTTCGGGAGAGAGCCAACGTGTGCTCAGAAGAGAACTGAACATGCCCTTCTTCTTGAGCCATGACAGTAATCGACCCAAAGAGATGTCGCCGTCCTGAGCAAAGAACTTGGCGTAGGGAATGATACCTTCCTTGGCGATCTCTTGCTTTACCCGTGCAGCGGTGTAGGTCATCACGATGATGTTGCCCATGCTTGATATGGCAAGAAAAGCGTTGAAGATCCGCTGGCCAGTCTCGTCTTCGGTTAGGGAGCCGAGAGTTCTCTCGAAGAACTCTTGCGCTACGTTGGTACTTATTTGATCCTTTTCTGGGACCACGACCATCTGAGGAGGGTTAGGACACGATTATGCAGGGAAGGGAAACGATACTTACATATGAGATGTTGACAGCCATATAAAGCACAATAGCAACACCAACACCAAGCATCATGGCGATTGGGTGCTTTCGCCTTGGCCTGCTGATCTCGCCCATGACGTAATTGGGCTGTTCGAAGCCAGAGAAGCTGAAGATGATGGCCAAAAAAGCGTGGGCATAGCCATTGGCATCACCGGAGTCTGCAAAGGCACGAGATGGCTGGGTGTTTTCTGAGATATAGTTCTTGACCTTGTCGCCCTTGGTAGTCTTCAAAGCTCCAACACCAACGACAATGGCTGTGACAATGATGAGCAGGAGAATCATGACCTTGATCATAGCCAACATGTTGTTGAGAAGAATACCTGCTCGTCGAGAGAAGGTGTGGATGAAGCAAGTGAGGATTGCGATTCCGATAGCAATACCCCTGATTGCTCCGGGAGCTGGGTCAGTATTGCCAGATGCGTATAGCACTCGTGTAGCGAAGCTGATACAGTTACCCGCCATGTTTCCGAGAGCAACGAAACAGAAGCCGAACATGCACGTACTCAGGAGTACGGTGCCTCTTCTATATGCGGGCTTTTGATAGACATATTGGAGGTAATTGAGGTCACCGCCGCTACGAGGTACGCTCTGTTCAATGCCGTTGATGGTATAACGGGGAACGTTGAGACCGTATTCTATGTAGACATGAACGCCTGAGAGACAGTATATGATGCCCGCCAGCCAGAGGAGAAGAGATGCGCCCGTTGAACGGGTTCCTTCCATTACTCTCTGTGGCGAATTAAAGATGCCGGTTCCTGTGATGGGAGTTAGCGATTCAGTTGTAGAGTAGCACAGTGTCAAGTAAGGTAGCCATATTTCTTTTGTGGATGAACCACCAAATTTGAACATCGTGATACCCTCAGAATCAAATGGAAGAGCACTTCCTCATTGAGAAACTGCATTGTTCTGACACATTGAAACTCAAGCTTGGGCCAGAAGGAGCGAACCATGGATCTTGATATAAGCAGACTTCCCCACTTGGGTCTCATCCGAACTCTGGGCTCTCAACTTAAATTCAACTTCAACACAACATCACCAAAATCCACCATGAAATGCCTCTGCGAAATCTCATAGAATCACAAGAAATCATATTGAAGAACCTCCAAAACAATAAAAACTTACCAATCATTCGGTTGAGAACCAGGCACATGACATCAAAGTACCCGAGCTTGAAGGCTTCCTTGGGTGCTGATGTAAAGATGCCATTGGGATTGTCGGTTTCCCTGAAGATCACTGAACGGTCGCTGTCCCATTCTGGCTCTTCACGTCGTGGTGGCTCACGGCTGTGCTCCTGATATGCTGCAAAGTCGTTCATTGTGTGGTCTGTATGCAGCCGAAAGCTGCAGCTCAAAGTGGACGAAAGACTGGAGATGGTCTGGGAACCAGCTTACACGTCAATCTGAAGCCAAAGTTGGCAACGAGTCAACCAACTCTCAGAATTGATACAAACAATAGCAAAGGGCAAGCTACGATATGAGCTACACAGCTACCTGGGACCATGGGTATTAAGTAACGCTCTCGAAACTCATGCAGGCAGTGTTTGACGATCACACCAAAGCCGGGCGAAGAGCAATCAGCCCAAAATGGCAGACCGCCCAAGCAGAGGGCGGAATTCAAGCCTCATCACCATCGTGTGACCTTATCAACTCCCTGCAGGGGCTGGCCGTTCTAGGCAGACTTCCCCTCACTTTAGACAAGAATTCCGCAGCCTTATAGCCTCCCAAAACGCCTTGTCCATACCTTTCAACCACATCAAAAACCGCAGCGCTAGCCGTTGCATTTCTAGCGCCGTTTTATCGCTTCAACAGCCAATCTGCCAACCCTGCATTACACAGCCCCGATGCATCTCAGACATGGCTCACAGACATGCCAAGCCAGAGCTGAAAGAACCCCGGGTACCCAAACCTCACCCTCGGGTTAACTTGTCTGAAGCATGGGGACGTGCGACTTGACTTGGGATGACACAAGATCGATTATCCTGTGTTCCTGGTCATATGTCCGACGTGGATCATAGCGAAGAAGAAAAAGAAGCATACTGCTCTCAAACTACCAAAGCTCCAACAGCTAGGTGCATGCTTCTTGATAAGAGCAAGCAAGCAATCGTCCGTTCCTGACCCTCCACCCCGCATGCTCGCGCTGGTAGCCCACATGAGTAGCCGATGCCCTGTTGACTGACCGAACCAGCCACGCCTCCGTGTCAGTCTGTCATCGGTGCCTGGGAAGAGCTCTTTTCTCTTTCTGCGGCGAGGTTCCTCGATCTTGTGTCAGCCGTGGCCAGCCACTTCAGACTACACGCGTCCCCCGTACAGAGCTTGCATACTGCGTTCCTATCTTCTCTCCCAAAGACTCATCTGGCCCTTGCATCTCTTTCATTTGGGGCGAGCGTGTGGGTGTTACCCATACCAATTAGACCGTCCCGGTTGAAGCTCAGTCACACTTCCTCCGTTGGCCTCTTGAGCAACAGCCCTATTAACAATAATTCTTAAGATACTGCTGCCCGTCACTCGTTCACAACCTACTTTGGCCCCATTAACGGCCGCATTTCCCCGAGTGATCGTCCTTTAGCTTTTGTTTAAAGCCCAGGTCCCTGCCATCTGAGGCCCTTTTGTAACATAAACCATAGCAGCGTTCGATGGCAGGCCCTCTCCAGGTTGGAGACCTTATCAGCCTCGGGCGCCTAGCCTGGGAAGTCTACCGCTATGGCTGGTCTGAAGAACATAATGCAAGTAAGTGATCCAAGCGCGATGCTTTTGTTTCTCCTGCGAGATATGCCTTGCGGGGCTTCGCCAACCAACTGCTTTTGTCGAATCTCAACCTTCGCGAATATGTACATGTACCTGGCGAGCACTCAATCCTTCATCCCTCCGCCTTCAGTAGATGTAACGTTGTTCTGACTGTATGGTAGCAAAACAATATGAAGAATTTGGAAGAGATGTCAGAGGTCTCGCCGAGAATCTCGACATCCTCAGCAGAGTAGTTGCATGGGCAGACAACTCTCTCCAGAGTCAAAGACGGCAAGGTGCACCAGCAAGGCTACGATGGGACAGGACATCACTGATCCAGATCATTGGGGACTACGAGATGACATTGCGAGAATGTAACGAACTTCTCAGATCAAACAATCGATATCGTGTAGGAACCAACCCTTTACGCAACTTGGAATGGAACGTACTCGTCCAGCCCGCAGCCGATCAACTGCGCCAAAGGATCATGC
Organism: Fusarium denticulatum; assembly: GCA_013396175.1. NCBI lineage: Eukaryota > Fungi > Ascomycota > Sordariomycetes > Hypocreales > Nectriaceae > Fusarium > Fusarium denticulatum. Next base: position 42,394 of record JAAOAK010000082.1, on the reverse strand, counting down.
TGCACAACTCGAAGATTCTGCACGTCTTGAAACCGTTTGAAGTGTAAGTGAATTAAGTTGGTAATATTTCAGAAGCTGACGAACTCAGTGATCTCCTCTTACGGGTACGGCAAGATATCGAGCTCATGCATCGAGACCTCGCGGACCGCATCACAGCTGCTCATCATGATATCCGCCGACTGATGGGAGTTCTTATCCCCGACCTTGACGAAGCCCTCGACCAAAGAGTTCAGCGCAGTGTTGTTCTATTGGAAGTGCCTGTGGACTTGGACGAACAGTTCCGGTTTGCAGCCCTCACTGGTCACCCTGAATATCGCACCGAGGCGGACTTTGAGCTCACAGAGCTGTCGGATGCATTCATACTGAACTTTCACAAGAGCACAATTAACTTCAAGTCTGGCATGGTTGTCGAAGAACGTGTCCCGACGGTTGATCAGTATCTCAACTTGTTGAAGTGTGTATGGATTTTCAAGAGAATTCAAGCGGCCCCTGATTTGCGGGAGGCGGATAAGGACACTTCTCACTGGCCATCCTATGCCCGGCAACTGGAGGATGTAAGTCGTGTGTGTAATTAGATGTACCGTACGGACTAACTGGAGTAGGACCTATCATCCCAATGCGCTCGATTTGGCCGCGAGTTGGTAACGCCAAGGATAATCACTTCGACGCTCAAGCGAGACATGTTCGCGATCTGGCCAGAGAAAGAACCCGCCCCTCTTGTTGACCTTGTTACAAAAGACGAGATGATGGAACAACTATTAGAGGTGTAAGCGTGACATACCCCCTGGCTTTGCCGCAGAACCTAACAGTCGCAGGAACCTGCAGAGCTATAGTCCAGGTATCGAGAAGAAAGCCAAGCTCCTTAGAAGACTAGACGCAGATGGGCGAAGATTCAGAATCATCATGTCTGGATCAGCTCAAGCGGCATCGGGCAAACCAAGACAGCAAAGTCAGTAGACCCTTTTCTCGTCGATGTCAAATGCTAACTTGCACAGCTGAGAAATTCGACTTCGATATCACTACAATGGTCTTCAACCCACAATACGCCCTGCCCACCGGTAGTCATATGACACAGGAGCTCATTCTACGGCAGAACGAGAGAATCGCAAGGCTGGATTTCATGGATGGAGCAGATATACTCAAGTTCCAACAAGCAGTCACTGGATTCAAACCATGGGCCTCTGCCACACAGTACGACTGCCAAGTCATTTTCGTTCTGGGTGGCGTCAAAGAGACAATCATGGAGAACGCTTGCCTTCAGCTCTGGGTACCCAAATCGACCGAGGGCTCTCTTGTCACTAATAGCGATGCCGCAGTCAACAACATCAAGACTTCATCAAGCCGTCAAAACTCAATATCTACCCTTGCCTCTGGAGCGATGCCAGTTTCGCCCATTTCTGGAAGCAGGCCATTTGCATCACCGGCGCAAACGCTTTCTTCTTATGGAAACGGCGGAGACAGCTTCGCCATGGGCCACCCTGGTCGTCACCCAAGCCTCCCTACCATACCACAAAGACAACCCACAGGACCCGAGTTCTATGGCTCGTGGCCGGGAAGAACTTCTCCGGAGCCCATAGGATCATCGCCTGTAGAACGACAGAGCTTCTACCCGATACCAGGACCACCGCGACAGTCTCCGCCCAGGAAGCCAGTCGGATCAACTCCATCTCCTCGTCGCTCCAGCTCCCTCTTCCCTCCTTCTTCTAGCAGTACAACCATGGCCAATAATGGACGTTCTTTCAGCATATCAAGCGGCGTCTCAAGCAACAGTAACTCATCGAACAGCGATGTTCGAAGTGTTAGTATTTCTACAGGAACAAATTCCACAGGGCTCCTCCACAAGCGTCCAGTGAAGCCGATGCTAGTCTTGTTCACACAAAACCGACAAGGAGACAAGTTCTCATTTGTGACGGTTCAGATTGACGACGAAACAAACATGAATCCAGAGCGCTGCAACTGTCGCCGATCTGGAAGAGATGGGGCATCCTGCGATATCGCGGCCATCGAGAGGAAAAAGGGCGATGCTCCTATTTCAGCCCGAAGATATGAGCAGTCGCCATCGGACGGCGAGATGGACTGGAACTTGGCCCGGCTGGCGCTGAACAACCCTGCCTCAACGAGCGATAGTGTCAACTGGCCCAACCTCAAACGTCTTAGCATCAAATTTCCAACTCCGCAGGCTCGAGCTAAGTTCTGTGGCACACCAAACGTCTGCCATTGCAAGATCAAGAAGGAAGGCGACTTGCTCAAGTGCATACAAGAACGCCATCGTGGACTCTGGGGAGAGGTTCAAGAGAACTACAGAAGGCAGATGAACAGCTTTCACAAGCAGCGATATGAGAGCAGATCTCATGTGGTCTATGGCGTAACGAGTTGATGAGTTTGATATGTGAGAAGATGACGGGAAATAACGAGTTCAGTTTGCATCTCTAAGTAATAGAGCTTTTATGATTCTAATGAGGCGCGGAGTAATGGAGTAGTCATTGGTTACAGGCGTTTTTGGAAAGCTGAAAGAGGGATCCTCTTTCAGATAAGGTCGCTGATAAATTGGAATGATTACACTGTTTCATGAACATCACTTTTGGTCTGCAAAGACCAAGGTCCTTCAAATGGAAAATCATAATTGAAATAACCACGATATTCATCATAATTGAAATAACCACGATATTCATCATAAATGTACAAAACCCTGTTCCCTAATGAACTTTTGTACGTTTCTCCCTGCATCCATTCAAACGTGCTTCTGAGGATCGGTACTATGCTCCCGACTCGAGCCTGCGGTGGCCTTGTCCTGCTGCTCTGTATCCTCATGGATCACGACATTGGTCGCTGAACGGGCTGCATCAATATCATCTTCCAACTCCTCAGGAAGCGTGAGGTTGAGGATCACACAGATGATGGCTGCGACTGCAAACCCAGTCTCCATGATAAGAACAATAGCGTCGAGGAAACCCTGAAGAGAGCGGTTGTCCCCCTCGTAGGTGAAGATCTTATTAAAGTAGTTGGGTAGAAGCGTTGCGCCATATCCCAGAGCCAGACCAGCAGTGAGAATGAAGCGGTTGCGTCGAGTGAAAGGGACACCACGGACAATGATGGACATGCCCGATACAGCCACAGCACTGAAGAGGAAGGTTGTCATGCCACCAAGAACAGCTGATGGGATAGCAATAAGAGCAGCAGCAAACTTGGTAAAGATACCCATGATGATCAGGAACATGGCGCAGGCAAGACCAGCTTTGCGGTTGGCACATCTGGTGAGGACAATGACACCGTTGTTCTGAGCGAAGACAGACATAGGAGTCATCGTCATGAGAGCACCGATACAGCCAGCAATACCATCAGACAAGATGCCACCCTGGATACGAGATTCATACGTCTTTCCAGTTACCTCGAGTTTGGAAACGTCGCATGTGGCTGTGACATCGCCAATAGCTTCAGTAGCGCAGACAAGGTAAACAGCAATCAGGGGGAGCACGAGTGGCCCGTAAACTGATAAAGGGAACGTGTGTACCCAGGCGAATGAAGCAACAGGGGCAGAGTCGATCCCGGATCGATCGAAATAGCCACAAGCAGCAGCAATAATACAGCCGACTAGTAGTCCGATCACGACCGAGGTGGATTTCATGATGGGCGAACCGAATCGCTCACACAGAATAATAGCGACAAAGACAGAGAAACCCAAGCCCAGGAATTCTGCAGATCCCCAGGGAAGAGGATGAGGTGCGTTGATGTTGGGGCAAAGAGCAAACAAGCCGTCAGTGGCAGTCATGCATCCTCCACTGCCACCCATCCAGTTGGAGAAACCCGACTTGATGAGCTTGATACCGATGAGCATAACGGTGGGGCCAGTGACAATCGGTGGCAGGACCTTCAGCAAGTACCTTGCGGGGATGAAAGAGACGAGGATGTTGATCAAAGCACATACAGCGGAGGTACCGAGAATAGCTCCATAGCCCTTAGGGCAAGGCAAGGGGTTTCCATCAGAATCTGAAGGACAGAAGCCATTGGCGTACATCTGAGTGAGACTTCCTTGAGCGACAGGAATAACGCTGAATGAGACTCCAACTACGGACAGAACTCCAGTACCGAGGTAGTATCTAAGACAATGGTTAGTCCGAACTCTTGCCGCGACCAAACAACACTTACTGTGTACCAAAAAGCCTGAATCGAGTGATTTGGACTGCAGAGAAGATGCCAGAAACGATGAGAGCGGTTGAGACGAGGTATTGTTTTTGCTCAGGTAGCAAATTGGCGCTGCCGCTGATAATGATCGGGGGTGTAATCACACCTGCTAACATGGCCAATGCATGTTGAAAGCCGAGCAGCAAGCCCAGAAGAACTGGCATCTTGTCATTGAGACCAAAGAAGGGACTTGGGTTGACGCTCTTCTTCATGAAGGGCAGGTTTGGGCGAAAAAGGAAGGCATAGTCGTAATCGCCAATCAGGCCGTGCTTGGTAGTGAATGCCTTCTTGAGGCCATTGCAACGCTGAGCAAATGTTTTCGGTGTCGCATGCTCGGGGGCAATCGACCGTGGCCCTTGATCCTCATCCATTGTTGAAGGTGTTAGATGGAGTTGTGTGAAGAAACTAGAAATAGGCCCACGCTGGAATGGCTTTGGTGTCGATGGCGTTGATCGTCGAGGGGTCCAAGCGAAAGAGGAATCTTCGTGTCGATCAACTCAACGACAGGCTTGAAAGGTCAACGCTGAATAAATATTGACGAAGGCTTTGAAAGGCTCCAGTACTGAAAGTTGATATGGGCAATATGAAGGTTTATACTTCTAATTCCTCTCCGTATAGCAATAGAAGTGATTGGCGAGCACGCGAGGCCGTTTTCGGGAGTGGCTAGAGTTATTTTTTAGGCTTAGTGACCCAAGACTTGTGACTGATAACTCGTGGATCCAGAGATAGCTTATCAGGACTTCGTATTCCCCAGATGCTTGACAAATTGCTAGAGATGGGGCAGCGGGCGGGTGTCTGCGGGTCCGAGTCCAAGAGCCCCAAGCGAGGTGAGATGAGATGCAGATCAAAAGACAAGGTCAGTTAAGAAAACATGCGATGCTAATCTGAAGCTTGATATTGGTGACATGATCGTGCACAACCGCTGCTTTAAATATGCAACCCCAGATTCCACGATGGGGAGGTAAGAATAAGGTTGGCATGTTATCAGGCCCGCCAGTCGGCTTGTCGCGGCCATTGGGCTGGGTTCGAATCGAGGAGGGATGAGATAGCGCATCGGCGCATCCCTGAGGCATCGTCTGGGGTTGTCACCCATCGCCACGGAATAGGCGACTTCGGCTGTCTATCATGGCCAGGATTGTGACGATAAACCCAGCATGAGCAGGGACAGCACCAGCTGAGCTTTGTCTGGACATCATTCTGAGCTTCAAACCACGGGCTGATAGATAATCAGTTTGCGAAATCGGATGACTCTCTGTAAAAGATGGCACCAATTTGGAGTGACCGTCGGAACTCAACCACCCAACTCGTCCAAGTTTATCTCCAGTGTGCATGCATTGTACGCCACAATTTGCTAGCAGATATGCCATGAGCCGTCGGCCAACCACAAGCTTATCAGATAAGATAGAAATGCGAGTAAAATCGGCTGTCGGCTGCGTCCGGTGGTGATAGCTAAGAGCCTGTGATTCTTGGGAGCACGGAGGCGGGCGACTGCGCAACAAATTCCATCTCGAAGGTGTAGATGATTGAACAGAGCTGAAAGAAGGGAGATCGATTGGTCGGAGATGTTATCACAGCGGCGAGACTAGATCAAGCGGCGGTGACAAAGTCATAGAATTGCGTAAAGGCCGCCGGCGCTTCAGATAGATGGTGGTGATTGATGCGACGATGATTGAAGAGGAAGAAGAAAAAGAAGAGAAGATTGGTGTTGTAAGACCAGCCAGAGGTAATATCAGGCAAGGCCCTGGCTCAGAGGGGCAGAACTGGCAGGTTGGCTTGAGCTAAAGGCGGGAGGCACCGGAGACTGCCGCTATGTGCCTGCCTCTCCGCATTCATGGAGTTTTTGTTACTTAAGAAAGTGCTTTGGTCTCCATCCTTGAGCAAGAGCCTCATCTTTGATGCAAGTGTCAGCTCTTGTCACTCTATCTTGTTCTATAGCTCTAATTGCAACATCAAAAGAGGCCTGATGTGCTCTCCAGGCACCCATAACATCTCCCCTCTCTTCTTTCGCTCTCACTTATTAGAGGCCTCCAGATACAACAGCAATGTAACGATCAGCTGCGAAACCACAGACGGTTTGAAATACTGTTGGTTCTAACAAACACAACACCACGGTGTCACAGAACAGATGTCACGGTCAGTTTACAACTCACCCTGCGTCACCGCAGCATTATCCGAAAATAGTTCAGAAACGCAGCGACTTCACAGACTCAAATTTAGATCAACTTATGATATTCCTTACCTAATTTAGTAAAACACTCCAAGATGAGTTTCTGCCATCTTTTTAGTAACGGGAACTGCTATAATAGCGCTTACTGTACATTCATCGAAGCCACCGGAGCATTGATATAACAACCAATCATGTCGCCATTCAGCGCCCATCACCGAGGTAATATGGGTTTGATGACACAAAGAGATGCGGTTCTTGATTTTGCCCATGCTTTCACTTCCTTCCATGTCCACAGCCAACCACGATCTCCCGTATTACTTCTCATTGGCGGACTTGCTCCGTCACCACGAGACTTTGTCTCCGATCACTGCTCCACTTAACGGAGCTAACCTCCGGCCGGGGCGGATAAACTGCCTCCTGTGTGTTTCTAGGGGTCAAGAGCATCCCCCTCCGTTACACATTTGACGTCTTCATGACAGAAACAATACGCCTTTTGCCCCCTTTTACATCAGTTTTTCAGGGTCTCACGCAGGGACTGGCACCAAACAGACAAGGCGTTGCCACTTGACCTTCCCCCATCATCGGCCCCAAGACCATCGGTTGGACCCTTTTGTGGCTGTATTATTAAAAAACAAAGAGACCAAATTTCCCCTGTTCCTAGTCCCCTAGTCAAAAGGCAGAGGTGGCGTCTTTTTTTCTGTGGCGAAAAACCACAACAAACGGTCACTTTCCTCTAACAGGTAGAAACAGGTGCTGCTGCTAAGGGATTTTCACTCAAACGCCTGGTCTGGTCTGGTCTCGTCTCGTCCCATCCCAGAAGGTCACGCCTATTCTATCTGCCCATAATAATGTGCCCTAGCTCATCTTGTGCTATGTCTCTAACTTGTGAATCTCTGAACTTTCATCAAATCTCGATCGAATCCTTCTCTTCCAGTTTTCGTCTTCAATCCATTATTGTTGTCATTTTGGGCACTTGATTGATGTCGCGCAGGTTGGACTTCGATATACCTCAACAACCGCTACCGCTGCTGGATATCTCCGGACAGCCGGCATCGGCCCTTCATGCACCACTCCACCAACGGCATTCATCGTTTGTCACCACGAAAAGTTACTGATCCTGATCTCGTTGCTATTCGTGACAAGCTTGTTGACGCCCTCGCCCTCAAGGCGTCCGCTCTTGTGACGCCGCCAGCCACCAACTTGTCTCCTCCATCTTCGCACGCTGGTCCGCCCGGCACGGTCCAGCGGCCCTCCTCTCGATCTCGACATCGCCGTTCAAAACGTCCTTCTTCTTCATCACCTCGTTTAGTCGTCGGCCCTGACGCAATTCATCGTCTACCATCTGAGCTGGCTCGGTTACACTTGACTTCACCGCTCATTGTGTCGAGCCCTTCAAGATCAAATATCGCTCGCAAAATTCAAGCTATTATTCCTAATCTCGACAGTCGAATTCTCTGTTCATCTAATACCACCGTGCCAGCCCAGGCATCTGGACGAGATTGCGTTGTCAGCGTCGGCGGAGGTTCTGCCGTTGCTTTGGCCCGCGCCGTTGGCATACGGAAAGGAATCCCTCACATTTGCATACCTACGACATACAGTGCAAGTGAACTACACCCAGGTGGAGGACCTAGCGACTCATCTTCCGAAGAGAAGGGCAGCGGCCACGACACCAGGATACTTCCCACCGTTATCATTTACGACGACAACCTCACCATGAGCTCTCCAACTCGATTTTCAGCGCCCAGCGATGAGAAAGTCATGGAGGACTTTGCTCGAGCCGACACGCAGCCCAAATCAGAAGACGCCTGCTGGAGCTATCTTCATATTCCAGGCGTCTAACACCTGGTCTTGTCCACCTGGACATCTTTTTTATAATCTCTTTTAAAATTACCTGTCTTGCACCCGCGAGGAGCCCTTCAGCCTCCTATTTTCATACCAGGATCCCCAGCCTCACGCCGATTTCTCGGATATGGGATCATAATGATTTTTGCGATATTCGCACAACGCACGCCACCCACCCCGCTTCACATGGTTGGGGAACCCTGGAGAAAGGAGCATGACTCCCGGTCTGCAGAGTTTTCTAGTACTCCGCATTGCATCGCCGAGAGATTGCGCCCTTCTCTGCAAGACATAGACCACCAGCTTGGTCTTCCTTAATTCTCCGATAGAGTATTTTTGGGGGACAATGCCGCTTCAAGTCCTTTCTCTAGTCACCGGTTCAGACGCAAACCTTGATGCCATGTGTAATGGCAAGACATTTGCTTCTGCCCGTTTTCCGGGATAGAATAAGTGCACTTGTACTTTCCGAAGCTACTGGGCTTCGAGAAGACTCATCATAAGAGACTACTGGGTCTCGAGTCAAAACATGAGGCTACTGGGCCTCAAAGAAGTATCACCGAAGGTCGTGTAGCATCGACCAAGGGATACTTCTCTCCCCGACTCAACACGAATGGGTTTTTGGTTATTTCACTATGTATGTGATCGTGCTTCGTTTCGGAAGACTACCAACTGCACATGAGTCGTTGGATGTCCACCTCCTAGGGTGGGCTTCTTCATAAATTAGATAGATAGCCAGATATTGAAAAATTGAAAGTTATCAACATGATCTTTCTCTCTTGAACTTGTAATGAAACGTATCAACATCCATGGTCTAGGCTCTGGCCATTCTGACCGTCTGATCGCACTGCTTTATCGTATCTACGCCGGGTATCGTAACAGCATTTTCTTCGCCAAAAACTTCCGCTCAATCTAAGCCCTCAAATCCCATGACGCCGTGGGCTCCCATGGGCCCAAGTTTGCTCTGCTGGGCCTCCTTGCGTCGCTTGGCCCTGCGCTTCATCTCTGCAATTTGGTCTTCCTCACTGTCATCGTCGCTGTCGCTCTCAGCAGCTCGCTTTCCGTTGCCGCTCTCTCCAGCGTCACTATCGTCGTTATCTTCATCCTCTTCGTCATCGTCGTCATTGTCTCCTTGGAGAGCAGATAGCTCTTCCCAAAGCTTCACAGTCCTTCCGCCAGCACTGATAAGGCGATTCTCGCAATCGAAACCCAGCGAGACAACACTCTCCATGTGATCGTGACGCAAATTGGCTGAAATGTCTACCTCCCGAGCAACAAGGTCGACCACACGCAGGCTGCCATCGCCTACACCGCAGACGACCTTCTTGCCAAGTCCCAACTCTTGCGGGATTAAGACCATGGCATCGATACTTTCACCACCACCCTTCTTGTCGCCATCCACAATGATTCGTTCCTGTTGATCGTCCCAGGCTCCCTTGTCCCACATAGTCAATACACCCGAGCCGGATCCTACCGCCAAAACGCCGTTGTTGCGATGTCCCTTAGGGCCCAAGCCTGGAACGAAGCAAGAAGATAGCAGCTCATCCTCTTGGTCGTCGCTACGCACAAGCACCCCTCTCCTAACATCGGTCACGGCGAGCGTGGTACCGCCAGTGCTGACCCATTGCTTCGGGAATCCGCTGGTGCTGGCACTAGTGGGCGGCAAAGGTGTTATGGAAGAAACGTAGTCGGCATGGGGGAAGTGAGTCTGAACTGGCTTCTTTCCCAACTTGCCGTCTTTAAGGTCAATGATATGGAGGGCACCTGAGTCGGTCGCAAGAAGCAGGCTCTGGGGGTTCAGGACGTGGAGGAGGGTCGGCGCATCGGGAACCGTAGTTGCAGACGGAATCACGAACTTGGAAATGACTTGACCGGTTTTGGGGTCAAAGTGCTTTACCAGCGCATCGGTACCAGCTGAATAGACAGCTTTGACAGGTTAGCTTGGAGAGCAATAACAGGAGCTCGTGGAAATCTTACCAGAACCATCGTGCGAGTAGACCAATGATCTACAGCTTCCCTTGTGTCTTCGAGTGCGCCAGACGGATTCGATCATACTCTTTCCGTCGCTCAGCACGCTCGTGTCACCATCGGCATCGGCATTGTCGTCGGAAGAAGAGCTAGATGGCAATCGAAAGGTCTCGACATGGCCACTGGATAAGCCGACGGTCAGGAGGGGCTCCGTGGGGTGGAGGGCGGTTGCGAATACATCTGCCGACAGAGGCAGGGTACATGTATTCTCGAACATGTTGAGAGATTGATGCTTAACGGTTACTCAAGAAACGAACGGCAGCGTATAGCATTGCTTGAAAAAGATGAAGAAAAAAAGAAGCTCGACCCAACTGAAGTCACTGTGTTATCGGTGCGATAACAGTAGTTCACACTGTCTTGGGGTCAACTTCAAGAGGAACACTCTGTTCTGAGGTAGACCTTATAGTGTAATATTAATGCTAATGCCCTTTCAATGCTCACGGTATATTACAATATTAATCTTATCCCTTAGTGTTTCTTCTGAGCTCTTATAAATATGTGATGTTGGGTATTTCCACTCACAGTTGACCAGTTGCAGGTAATAAATGGGCCCATTGAAATCTAGACTGAGGTCGGGTGCAAAGCTCCAGCATTCAGGCACCCACCCACCCTAAAAGCTTATGCAAAACATCTTGTTTTCCCACCTGTACTCTGTAGATGCATTTTTGAATACGGGAAACTGCTATCAATGGGAGAGTGTATCATAGTCTCGTCATAGATCTTGATCTTGCTTTTTTCTTTGCAGCGCGTGCTATCAATACAAGCAGTATAGACTTATTTCCCTTTATGCTTTATAATTTTAGAAATTAAAAGCATCTGATGACCTTGAGCTTATGCGTGCCTGACTCAGTCAGATGCCCATAAAATCTTATCCATGAGATGAGAGGCTGGAGGTTTTCATGGCAAATCGATCGATCTTCTGTCGCTAACGGAACTCAGGCGGTAGATCTCCACGGGTAAGCAACCGGGTGGCTCCACTGAAGGTTGGTTTTAGGGCCGTTGGAGGGCAAAGCGGGGTGGCGATAGGTCAAGATTCGAGTGGAAGGACAGCCTAGAATCTGGACCCAGACAAGGTCGGAGTGCGATGGAGGAATCTATCCTTAAGTAATCTTGCCAATATCTACCTATCTAAATTCTCAAGGGCAGGCTACCTATTTTAAACCAGTCTTGTTAAACCACCCGACCCCCCAACCTCGTCCGACGATCTGTCCCCCCTGCCGAGGCTGCTTGCTTGCTTGCTTGCATGGGCTAAGCACGTAGTCGACGTTACAGCTGTCGATCATGACCGGTAACAAGGTCTCGGAATCAACTCGGGAACGGGAGATATTCAAGTATGACCTTGCACTATTTCTCATCCTCACTCTCGTCGCATCTTCATCCCCTGCCATCAATTGAAGCTCCTCAAACGGACTCATCTAACAAATACCCAGATATGACTCGGTCCTTGTCGCCAACTCTATTCGCAATGATGTCGCAAACCTTATCCCGTCGTCTTCATTGCGGCCATGCTCGGATCCTGCCATGACAGCTCTGGCCCAGGTGGCTCTCTTGAGACTCGGCGCTTCTCGCGCCATGATCTCGCTGTTTGACTGTCAACACCAGCATATAATCGCCGAAGCTACCCCTGCGCTTCGCATATCTGCTCACGCCAATCCTCCTAGCTCTGGTTCTGACAGCCTTTGGCTTTGTGGTACTGCAATACCTCGGAGTTATGGTATTTGTGATCGTGTATTGGTATCTCGCGAGTCTGGTGGACCACAGCAACCATCATTAGCTTCGGAGCTCCCGGTTACAGTGGTAAGCAACCTTGCTGAAAATGAAGAGTATCGCGATACCTGGTACTACAAGGCACGGCCAGAGCACCGGTTCTACGCAGGAGTACCGATAAGAACCCGCCGAGGTATCAACATTGGCGTCTTCTGTATTCTTGACAACGAACCGCGGGAGACACTTGACGAAGCATCACTACAAGTCATGCGAGATGTTTCAGCATCGATTCTGGGACAAATGGAACTGACACGATCTGGAGATGGCAGGCGTCCTGGTGAGCGCATGGTTCGCGGTTTGGGAAGTTATGTGGAGGGGAAGACGACCATATCAGGATGGCAGAACAGTTCAACTAACATCTTCAATACCGATGCAAGCACAGAAGAAGGCTCTCTCAACCAGACGCAACAGAAGATCCAGAAACAGAGGGACAGTGTCACTGCAGCTGCCGAAACGGATAGCATATCCACGCCCGATATTTTTGTTCTTGAAAGCCCTAGTCAGAACAGGCCGACAAGCCCGTTCCATCCAACCGACAAGCCTCCTAATTCAGTTCCGACTGGAGAAGAATCGCGATCTAATCAGCTGAGCCAGATCTTCTCTAAAGCGGCAAATATCCTACGCGAGTCGATTGAAGTTGAGGGGGTCCTGTTTTTGGACGCAGGTGTTGGCTCTTTTGCTGGCAGAATCCGGTCCGGCTCTTTGCGGCGTAATTCAAGGACTCACGTTCGCTCTTCTTCCTCATCCTCATCTTCGTCCTCTCCAGGTAGAGGTAGTATTTCAGTCTCATCTCCCCGGAATTCCGCAGACTACCGGTCCTCAGGCGCTATGTGCCCTGTCCTTGGATTCTCTACGTCTGTTTCTTCCAGCATAAATGGTGAAGCCCCATCAGGACGCAGTCGAAGTATACCCGAACGACAGCTCCAGAGACTACTGCGCCGCTATCCAAAAGGCAAGATCTTTAATTTCGATGGCGACGGAATGACTGGATCGAGTGATCCGACGAGCGAGGACTCGGCTATGGCTGCTTTCCAGGCCCAGAAAGCTCGGAGCATTCAAGAAGAACAAAGGGGCGAGAAGCAAAAGTCGCGAAAGGTCAACGACCCGTATTCACGAAGAAACGAAGGCATGGCCATTCGCGATGTCTTCCCAGGAGCGCGCAGCGTTGCCTTTGTACCTCTATGGGACTCTCACAGAGAGCGCTGGTTTTCCGGGTGTTTTGTCTATACAATGACACCAACCCGCATCTTTACAGTCCAGGGGGAACTGAGTTACCTTGCCGCTTTCAGCACAGTCATCATGGCAGACGTTGCTATGATGGAGAGTTCCATAGTATCCTTGGCGACGACATCTTTACTCAGCTCCCTATCCCATGAACTCCGGTCTCCACTTCACGGCATTGTTCTATGTGCCGAGCTGTTGCGTGATACCGCACTAGATGTATTCCAGGGCGATGTATTGCGCTCCCTTGAGGTCTGCGGTCGTACACTTCTGGACACGATCAATCACTTGCTTGACTGGACACGCATCAACAACTTTGTCAAGGCACCCAGTGGACAGTCGCCGAACTCAGGTGTTGCGTTCGTGAGAGGCGCACAGTCTAACTCAAGAAGTAGACCGACGGATGGGATGATGCATATCACTTCGAATCTGGATCTGGACATGTTGGTGGAAGAAGTCGTGGAGTGTATTCATGCTGGCCACACCTACCAACAACAATCACTCGCGCTTGTTCACGATGACAAGCCGAATGAAGAGCTCAATCGTGATCCTCTTACCCGCCTTGATGGTATGGACGTTGCGGATAGTGTCAAGGCTGGAGAAAATATCAGCAACGGAGCTGGTCCTGACGCAGTTCTTGTGATGTTGGACATTGACCCGACGGTGGACTGGGCGTTCCATGTTGAGTCAGGGGCTCTGAGACGCATAATCATGAATCTTTGTGGAAATGCTCTCAAGTACACTACACGGGGTTATGTTAAAGTCTCTGCCTACCAGGACCCTCCTGGGCAAAGCCGGTTAAGGGATCGAGTCGTCCATATCGATATCACCGATACAGGAGCTGGTATCGGTCAAGACTATCTCAACCATCGTCTGTTCGCTCCGTTTGCTCAAGAGAATATTCATTCTTCGGGTGCTGGCCTTGGTCTGAGTCTGGTAAGGAAATTTGTCAGGGCACTTGGAGGCTCTATACATGTTCAAAGCAAGGTGGGCACGGGAACTCGCATTGCGGTAAAACTACCACTAGAGGCTGTCAGTGTTGATTCGACAGAAACAATGTCCGATCGCGAGGAGTTTCAGGCCCAGGCCATTGAGCTGTCAGGTCTCCGCGTCTGCATCAACGGCTTCATACCTTTTGGTGGAGGCGGCTCAGAAAGTCAACGTTGGAATTCTAGGGAATTTGACGAACGTGCTTTGCTGGAAAAGGTCTGCCACAATTGGTTGCGTATGCAAGTCGTCGACTCCCTCCACAACGCAGATTATCTTCCTGACCTGATACTCTGTGACGAATCTCACCTGGAAATGATAGCAAACCTGCCTCGAGACGAGCTATCGTCCCCCGTTGTCGTGGTGTGTCGCAGTGCCGCTGTCGCTCGATCGCTTGACAGGTCACATAGGTCACAGCGCAAGCTCAATTGGGGATTATTCAGTTTCATATCGCGCCCGTGAGTCGGCTGATTGTTACTACTTGTTCCTTGCCGCTGACGTTCTTATCTAGTGTGGGACCGAGGAAACTTGCCAAAGCTTTTGTCCTCTGCTTCAGGCGCTGGATGAAATTACAAGCAACAACTGCAGATCGTGCCAGCGTCTCGACTAGACTCGACGAGCCACCGACTGTATCGACGGAAGAAACAGATCTTGTCCAACGTGGGTCCGATGGCAAGGAACACGGCTATTTTGATATTGCCCCAACGATGTCTCCTAAGAAGAGAAGGGCGCATTGGGATGAAGATGACGCAGAAACTCCGTTGCCCTCAGTGCCCGCTTTGGCACTCCCTCCAACACCGCAGGATCAACGGTTTCTTCTGGTAGAAGACAATGCTATCAATATGAAGATCTTACAAACGTACATGAAGAAGCTCGGTGTGGCGTACGACTCGGCCTCGGATGGACTCCAAGCTCTGGAGTGTTACAAAGCTCAAGAGGGGTGTTACAAGTGTATTTTGATGGATATTTCCATGCCGGTAATGGATGGGTTTGAGGCTACACGACAAATTCGAGGGTTCGAGAAGGCCTCGGATTTGCCACGAAGGCACATTGTCGCTATATCTGGCCTCGCCTCCAAGGACGCACAGGAGGATGCTTTTGCGAACGGACTGGATCTGTTTCTCTCCAAACCAGTGCAGCTCAAGGAGCTCAGTCGGATTCTCAAGAGTCGAGGGCTGATTTAGACAGGACTGGGATATTGAAGGATACGAACACGAAGCGAACACGATACCACGACTTTTTCTTTGGAATTGTTTTTTGTAGATTTCTTTTGGAGGCTCTGGCGTTGGTGCGGTTTTATCCGCTGTATAAAACAATACCCAGGCATGGATTCGCGAGAGAGGGTCTTATTGTGGCATATGTTACTAGACAGGATAGAACGCAGGCGCAAACGGGTTCTCATCTGGGAGGAACTTGCATTGAGAAATAGGAATACGAATTAATTTGAACGAGAACAAATATGTTATGAAAGATTGCGTTCATGATTTTGTGTTTGTTGATGAATCAGGTTGAGCGTCGTATATAGGGCACCTCTCGTCTGTCAGAGCATTGGTTAAGAAACATCCACTTCACTCATCTACACCTGCAATGCATCTGCGGGTCAACTGAGCAAGTGCCACCTCAATCAGTGCCCTCTCCTGTCCAGCATAAAGTAGACAATCGCCAAAGAATTACCTATATTTTTCTTCCAAATGCGCATCATGCGAATGATTTTAAAATGGCATCTGCTATTCCTGGCGGTGTTGACCGCGACTGCCATGTCTCAAACCGAGCCATTCCGTTGTGTTATGTATCTCACAGGGTAAGTGCATCTCCCTCGTCGCCAAAGCAAGAACTTCGATATTCACAGACTGAAATTTTAGACAACATGATATTGTCCCATCAACAAGCGAACTTGAAGATGTCTCGCATGTCATTTTGGCATTCATGCGCTCCGAGACCTTCAATGTTGACGACAAACCTCACGACTATCCGCTATTCACCTCTGTTTCCGATGTCCGCAAAGGGTTTCCTACTGACACCAAGGTAATGGTAGCTATTGGAGGATGGGGCGATACTCAAGGTTTCGAGGAAGCGGCCAAGAATGAAACCACACGGAAGCGGTGGGCGCGTCAGGTTGCGGCCATGGTCACTGCGACGGGCGCTGATGGCATCGACATTGACTGGGAGTACCCAGGGTAAGGAATATTGCAATCTTGGTCATTACGAGGTACATACTGACTGTAACAGAGGCAACCGTGATGATTACAAACAGATTCCCAACTCTCAGCGCGAATGGGAAATCAATGCATTTGTATCGCTCCTCCAGGAGCTGCGTGCTGCTATCGGTCCCGACAGACTTCTTTCAGCGGCTGTTCCGGGCAAAGAGGTCGATTTGATGGCCTTTACGCCCACCACCGTGCCAAAGATCATGAAAGAAGTCGACTTCCTCAATATCATGACATACGACCTGATGAATCGCAGAGATACTGTGACCAAGCATCACAGCGGTGTCTCGGATTCTCGAGACTCAATCCAGCGCTATACCGACCGGGGCGCATCACCGAGTCAGCTCAATCTTGGGTTCGGATACTATGTCAAATGGTTCATGACCCAAGAGTGCTCACAGAGAGAGCTTCTTGGGTGCCCTACTCAATTGCTTGAGGATCCTGAGACCGGAGCTGACCTAGGCAAGACAGGCGGCTTCAGCTGGCACGACGATATTCCCCAGGACGTATCTACGTCTTTTGAACATGCGAGAACGGCTGGGAAGTATGATGAGGACGGAAGCTATTTTTACTGGGACGAGAAGGAGTGGCGATGGTGGACATTTGATACTAAAAAGAGCATTCAGACAAAGTTTAGCCATGTCGTGCCGGAGCTCGGAGTCGGGGGAGTTTTTGCTTGGGGCATTGGAGAAGATGCACCCTCATTTGAGCATTTCAAAGTCACGGCTGAGGAAGTTCGCAAGGTCCGGAAGGGTCATGCAGTTGAGCACGACTACATGGGAGATGGGGACAAGGACGAGTTGTAATGCGGCGTACATACAAAAGCGCGAGCAAGTGCGGCTACTTGTGTCAGCATGGCTCACCCCATGTATGCACATGCATGAATCGCCGACTTTCAATTGAACGGTTCGCCAACTTTATTCATCCACCTTCCAAAGATGCTCGGTATCTCTCGACCAGGTTTATGCGTGGCTATGGATGGCAGGGGTTCAATTAAGCTAGGTTTCGGCAAATCACAAGGTCCATACTAAACACGCCTCTAGCTGAACGGTTCAGTGTAACGCTGCTAAGCTTATCCTTAGCTTCCCCCTCCAACGAACGCCCACGTCTCCTCCACACGTGCTTGTCAAAGATGCCCATCTCGTACGGACTTTGCCTACTGCTAGCTCCGGGGACCTTGTGCTCTTTGCAGAAGCTGGCCTGCAAGTGCTGTGATCTGCGATGTGATTGCTCAATTCGTCCCTTCTAGGCCGACAACCAACACCGAAGGTTCAATAAAAACCACATCCTGTAGGGGTGTTGTTTGTGAATGGGCTTGTTCCTGGGGATCTTGCGACGTCATATCGGTGCATTGCCCAGATAGGTCTATCGGGCTGGGGATCAATGTGCAGCTCTCTCGTCCATAAAGCCTGGTGAGCGCCCAGGTAGCATCGAGAGCTTTTGGTGTTTCGTCAAGCCTCAGTCTCGATCAAGGCCTCAATTGCTGGTTTTCGCCAAGCCTTGTCGGTTTCTCTCGTTCCATTGAACCTGCTTGCTCCTCTGTCAGTCAATTGACTTGTCCTGTTCGCCATGCGTTTCTCTACTCCTCTCGTTGCTGGCCTTGCGGTCGTCAGCCCTGCCGTGGCTGCTCCCAGCCCCAGCTATGGCGATAAGGAGTTGTTCAAGACTGTCAAGCCAATCAAGCAGATTGAGCTCGGCCCTCGACCCTACTACCTCGTCAACGACATGGACGAGGGTTCGCTGAAGAAGAAGCTTCAGTCATGCTCGGAGAAGCCTCAGAAGCCTTCCCAGTGGTCAATTGCCCACCGTGGTGGCGGTACTCTTCAGTTCCCTGAGCACTCTCTCGAGTCGAACCTGGCTGGTGCTCGAATGGGCGCTGGTATCCTCGAGTGCGATGTTGCTTTCACCAAGGATCGCCAGCTCGTGTGCCGACACTCTCAGTGCGATCTTCACTACACGACCAACATCGTCACGATCCCCGAGCTCAACAAGAAGTGCACCCAGCCGTTCAAGCCCGCCAAGGATGGCAAGCCTGCTTCTGCCAAGTGCTGCACCAGCGACATTACCCTCAAGGAGTTCAAGACTCTGTGTGCCAAAATGGAGGGCTTCAATGCCACTGCCACCAACGCCGCCGACTTCCTCCACGGTACTCCTCCATGGCGAACCGATCTGTACGCTACTTGCGGTACAGTTCTGAGCAACAAGGAGCACATTCAGCTCACCAAGCGCCTTGGTCTGAAGCACACTCCTGAGCTCAAGACACCCGAGGTCAAGATGCCCTTCGACGGTGACTATACCCAGAAGAAGTACGCTCAGCAGCTCATCGATGAGCACAAGCAGGCTGGTGTCAAGCCTAGCGATGTGTATCTCCAGAGCTTCCTGTACGACGACATTCTGTACTGGCTCAAGGCCGAGCCTGAGTACGCTCGTCAAGCTATGTATCTCGACGAGACAGGCGACACACCCGAGACCTTTGAGAAGGCCGTTGCCAACCTCACCCGCTACAAGGAGGACGGCGTTCGCTATATCGCACCTCCTCTGCCTTATCTCGTCACACCTGGTAAGAACGGGAAAATTGTTCCCAGCGCATATGCGAAGAAGGCGAATGAGCTCGGTCTCAAGATCATCACCTGGACTCTGGAGCGATCTGGTCCTCTGAAGAACGGCGCGGACGGCAACTATTATTATACTACCATTGCGAAGCTGATCAACAATGATGGTGATGTGTTTAACTTGTTGGATGTTTTCCGGGAGATTGGCGTCGCTGGTGTCTTTTCGGATTGGAGCTCGACTGTTACTTATTATGCCAACTGCTTCGGTCTTAAACTCTAAGGCTAGAATTAGAGAAAAAGAGGCTAAACTCTAGGTAAATAAAAACGTTTGGGCCGATTTATTGTTTAGGGGCGTGTGGTTCAGTCAACGAGTTAACGTGCAACGGTGATACAAAGATTAAAAACGCCGCAACATCTAATACGTATCGACTTCGTCTCATCGGCATCAAACATCATCAAGATCCTGGAACGAATGCCTTCTTATATCAGCATCCGTCAAGAACTGAACGGTGAATGTTACTTGATTGGGCGATGTCTCGAAATGGCAATTCTCCACGACCCTAAACCTTCAGGGTAACTCTCCCCTGCCAATGATATGTTGCACTACTCAAATGCAAGTGATGAAGAGAAATCGAACGCACCTTTGGGGTTTACCCTTTGTTTTCATTGGTTACTAATGTTGTTAAGATTTCAATTGACCAATTACTTGAGACACTCTCCCAATGAAGCAATGGCTGTTCTGCACCAAGGGTTGTCTATGGCTAACTCGTCATCCTCGCCAATGAACTACTTGACAGGCTCCCCCGGATTTTTGTCCTTTACCCCAGACTTAGAATGATCCTATAATGTTCAGTTGCGTTGCGTTGCAATGTGACTTGTCACTCCTGGTTCCATCTCCATCTCTTGTCTTGGTGGCATTGCATCTCTATCACGACGTACGTTGGTCTCAGTGGTGAGCCTGTCTGTCGTCTGGGATGCATCCCTCGGTGGTACATAGGAGGGAAGATGGGCTGGTATATAGCCCCAAGGCAGTTCTAGTCATTGTACGTCAGTTCGACCATGAGCTTCTGTAACGCTGACCATTCCAGGCCACCTCTACTCTTGCTCTATACAACGCATGCGAGCTTCTCGCCTTGATCTTCAGCACCTTCAAACGCCATCATGGCCTTTACTTCTGGAGTCTTTTTTTGACCACCTTGGGCGTGTTTCCGTATGCGCTAGGATGGCTTCTTGGATACCTTGACATCCTGGGCACCGACACGAGTAAGGCCATTGCGTCGCTCGGTTGGATCGTACTCGTCAGTGGCCAGTCCGTGGTGCTGTATTCACGATTGCACTTGGTATTGAATAACGTCGGAATACAGCGCATTGTGCTATGGATGATTGTGATCAACGGCACGATATGGCACACGACGCAGACAGCACTGCTATTTACTATTGGACCGAGCGTTGATGGGAGCAATCCCACGCGCATATTCGTCGCCATCGAGAAAACTCAGATGACCTTCTTTTGCGCGCAAGAGTTTGTCATCTCGGGACTGTACCTCTGGGGCACCATCAATATCCTACAGACATCACTAGGCAACAAGCAAAAGACGATGTGGTATCTCCTGATCATCAACCTCCTCATCGTAGCCATGGACATAGCTCTCCTCATCATCATGTACAAGGACCACTATACGATCGAACAAGGCGTCAAACTCGTCATATACTCCATCAAACTCAAGCTCGAGTTCGCTGTCCTTGGAAAACTAGTAGACGTGGCGCAAAGCCGCGGAGGATCGAGTGTTTCCGAAACACATCCAGCTCGCTTCATCGAGATGCACCCTCGGGAACATGGAAGAAGCGACAATCTCCCTGAAATAGTACACCTTGAGAACACGGTTGCGCGGAGGATGGCCGATGATGAGGAGAGCATGCGCCATCTTTATGACGATGCGATCAAGCAGATATACAAAGGCTGAGGCATGACTAGCCAATCGCATCTGGATCTTGGGTGTCTCTTGCAGGGCGGGCGAGATGTGTCAGGAGAGAGGGTGTTTGCATAAGCATCGGGATAATTTAGCTGAGACGATGCTAAGCAGTGATTGTAAGAAGCTAGGCTGGGTATGTCCCCGCAGAATGTTCAGCCTTGAAGTGATCCATGCGTAGATTGTTAGCGAGTTCAGCTGTGAAGACGATGCATGGTTCTAGAAGTTGGTGAGATACTGTGAGACAGTTGACCACATATTGAGGAGGAACTGCAATGCATGATCACTGATGTGCAAGATCTATTTACACAAATTGCCAGATAAAAGATATCACATCTCATATCACAACCATCTTAATATTCTCCGGCCGCGCAATGCGATGCAATCCTTGTCGCTGATCTTCCACAGTGGATCATCACCAAGTCTTCAACAATGCTTCTAGCTTCTGCAACACAACCCAGATCACAAGATGGTCTGTCCTCAAGTATGCCACCGTACTCCATAATGACCCAAAAAGGCGGTCTCGCCGGATGAAACCTGTTGTTTCGAAGGATTTGGTCGGGGGCGTTTGTTGGATTGTGCTGGTTAGAGTATCGTGTTATGGAAGGGAAGAAGGTCGCATGTTGGAATCTTCACATGTTGTTTCTCTTCATTCTTGGTCCTGGTATCGCTCTTCTTTTGTTTTGGATTTATTGATCTTCTGCATCTGGTGCGCGCTTATTCATAATTGTATTGATGTCCTATTGTGGAATTGATATCGAGGTATACAATAGGCTCATAATATTCTCTCCTACCCCTTATTATCGTCTCGAAACTCGATCCATTCTCGACAGTCATTAACCGCCAAGACGAACCGTATCCATCCACTCTCTTGAACATCTTCGACAATCAACGAGCTCATCGGTCACAATAACAAGCGTGTGGGCAGCTCGCAGGCCATCGAGGCCGCCATGTCAGCATTCCCCATAGTAGACGGGGTGACAGTCGCTATCCCACCACCCGAGGGTTATGTGGTCAACTTTGATCATCCCCTACAACGACATGCCATAGAATCGTATGTGATCTCGGGCATAGGCACAGCACTCGCTTTTCTTTTCTTTTTCCAGTACTTATATGTCAAACTCTGGGTTTTACGTAAACCCGACGGGGAGACGGGTAAGACCCTTGCGCAGATCTGGATTAAGTTACTGTATGCTAAGAATAAGCAGCCTGCCTTGTAATTGCGTGGATCTTTTCCATAGCGGTTCAAGCCGTCTCTCTCAGTAAGTTATCCACTGAAAAAGCCCAGGTAGATGGGATAGTTGCTGACTGGTATCAGGTTCATTCATCCTCGGGGTAACAGGAGTACATGCTTGGGAACTCCCCCTCGAAAAGTTCAACGGAGGGAATCAGGTGGGATTACTCACAAAAGACGGCGGACGTCTTGCTAACAATGCCCAAGCTCACCTTCATATCTCCCATCCTATACGCAGTATGCACTGCCTGCTCCAAAATGGCGCTGGTGCTATTCTACCGAAGGCTTTCACCGCAGAGATGGTGGAAATGGAGCGTGTACAGTGTTTTTTTCCTCGTTGCTGGTTATAACCTAGCAATCCTACTTGTGGTTCTCTTCGGCTGTACACCGTTCAAGAAAAGCTGGGATCTCACGATACTCGAAGGCTCATGCGTGGATCGAGGAGCGGTCTATATTTGCACAGCGGCCCTGGGCATTCTTTCGGATCTTATCCTTCTCATCATGCCCTTACCGATGATTCTGCAGCTGCAGATGCCACGACGACAAAAGGCTGGTCTTGTGGTGTTGTTTGTCATTGGCTCTGCGTAGGTGATTCTCAATTGATGGAGCTGGCGCTTGCTAACGATGAGACAGAACACTTGTAACATCTGTGGTTCGACTAGTACTACTAGTTCCGATAGTTGATGCAAACGACTACACCTGGGTTCTATCCAGTGCAGTGGTTTGGATGTGAGTACGACTCGACCCTAGCGTAGCAGTGACTAACAAGGCCAGCTTTGTTGAGGCCAATCTTCTGATAATATGCGCGTCGCTGACGACGCTTCGTCGTTTCTTCATACATGTCGCACCCAAATTCATTGGCGAATGCGGGTCCTCAGTCCAATACTCCGCAACCAGTAAAGGAACACGGCAACATCCATTCCAGACAATAGGGAGCATTAGAAACAAAGCCCGGAAGGATAGACTCGATGTTCAGATTGAAGATCCCGGATTCGACCTCAAGACAATCGTCCAGGCGCAGCCCGTGACGACCGAAGTGACGGCATATGAGACAGACGAACAGCCAGAACAGATGATACGGCACTTGCGAAGACAAGAATCATTGAATAAGTTTGGCGAGGTTGGGACTCAGACTCAGATGTGGGGTCCCCGTAGCAGCAGCGATGATGACGAGCGGGCGATTGTTCAGACGACAACGGTGACAGTTGTATACGGGCCAAGGACTGAATGAGTGAGTGAGACTTAGACTGAGGCGCTTATTATTTATTAGCATGTTCCAGATACACAATTCTTTGTCTTGTCTCGTCTGTGGCCTGGTGACGGTTAATGCATTCGTCGAGATGTGAGATGGTGTTGGCCAATCGTATTCCGAGAAGTGTAAAAAGTGCATGTCCTGTCTGATCTGTCAGATGATTTGAAACAGATCTCTGCCAAGACTGAAACACGTCTGCTCTCAATTGCCGGGCCAAGTTAGAGTTGACCTGAACAAGGATGTTAAGTTTATGTCCCATTGACTCAACGACTGCAGCCGCCGACAAAGTGAGAGAAGAGAATAGAGACGTCTTGGTCTACGGGTTTCAGCTGCCGAGCCAAGGCAGTGCATCCATCAGCCAAGCACTGAAGCGCCTATAACTCCCGGGGGGGTCCGACAACTGAGATGAAGAAAAAGTCGTGCGCGTCACAAACTCTTGTCGTTGCTGTCAGAACATGATGAGATGATGCTCTTAAACATTATATTACATTACATTTTCGCCCAGAACCAGCTGAGGAATGTGAATGTCTCGTATTCGGAATCTTCACTGATTGAGCCTTGAGCTGAGCCTTGTTCAGCCACTAAATGACATCACGCGCCCTGTAAAGTGGTGTACGTACTGAAAGAAATGGAACCCTGCATTAAAACGTCAGATGTTTGGGTCTTAGCACCACGTCATTCGTGAGACCGCCCTTGACAATGACAGGGAAAAAAGAAGAAAAGCTACATGAGCCACTCAAACGTCGTCGTCAGTGCAGATCTCGAGACTTTTGTCTGCCCTTGATTGGTCTGGGCTGCCTCTTTGCGGAGGGAGGGAAAGCTTCACGCTTGGCTGTAGGGTGTAGGTGACTGCCGAATACGCTATGATTCACTGACGTAGAGGTTCTTAGCTGTAGCTGTTAACGCTGCCAGCGGCTGAAGTGAACTGGGCTGGCCTCGATCTTGGCTTGGCCTGTTGGGTTGGGTTGGGTTTGGTTTGGTTTGGTTCAAGTGTCTTGTCTTGTCTTGTCTTGCCTTGAATGGATGGGTCCATCCATGACTGATACTGTCCGTCATTGACTGAACCCGAAGCTGCCGCCGTAGATTTAAATGCTTTATCCCCCCTGCTAAACCCCTCCTCTTGTTGGTGATCACATCTCTCTTCTTCACTCACCTCACCTCACCCAACTGAACTGAACTACTCAGCAGCAGATCAACATCTCTATCCAACGCCCTCAATCCGATAGATCATTTAGCTTTCATCATACGACATCAACATCGTATTCATCATGGCCATGGGCATCATCACCATCATTCACGCCGTTCTGGCAGTCTTTCTCATCATCGAGTTGGGTCTCACCGCATACCGTAAGTGTCGAACCTCTCTCTCTCTACTTTTCAATGAGCTATCCCATCTAACAAATCCACAGTCGTCGATGCTACTAGCAGCTGGTGGAGTGACTCTCCTGCTTCGGTGTCATTCCTGCTCTTCTGCGTCGTCTGGTCCATCCTCATCCTCCTCTATCTCGCTCTGACGCCTCTCTTCGCTCCTCGCATGTACCACAGCATGGTCGCTCTCGGTGTTCTCGCCCTCACCACGCTCTTCTGGTTCGCTGGCGCTACTGCTCTCGCTGCTCACATCGGTGTTCCCAAATGCCACGGCATTACAATCTGCCAATGCGCTCAAGCCGCCGTTGCTTTCGGTTACTTTATCTGGGCCATCTTCACTGGATTGACCATCATGGAGGGTCTTGCTTTCATGCGATCGCGCGGCCACTCTGCCCACGCCGATACCAAGCCCGGTCACCACTCTGGTGTCTAAACGATCGAGGATGTAATGAGTTGACGGAATGGATAACGCAACCTTGGAAATGGTGCGGCGGTAGTTGGATTTGTCTTTTCACCTGTTTTTTTTATGCGACACGGCCGCAAGATACCCTTCAGGAACGGACTGGCTCGTCAGAAGCGCCCGATTATATGATTAACTTTTTGTACTATTTATTCATGGTGTATTAGTGCGTTATGGTTGAGAAAGGAAAACTATCATTGATTGCCTATTTCATGCTCTCAATGTTCATGTCCGTGATTGAACGTCTCCATCAACAGGCAATTAGAGATAAACTTGATCTACATGTGTCTCTGACGCTTATTCCCATCCCATGCCGGGAATCACCGGCTATAGCTGCCGAGCTTAAGGTATTTCCTCCACTTTACGTCATTTCACTTGGCTGCACGAAGCCACCAGAAGTTGGCGGTGTCCATGCTAACGAAGGGTGGATATTCACAGCATGATCTCATGATCTGACCTTGGACAGTGAATTACGTCCTCGAAGAGATCTATAGTAGTAATCATGCTTATATACAACGGGCAATTGCGACATTGCATCATCATCACCAATATTGACGACTTCCATATGGAACAAGGGCTGCTTGCTCGTGTGTAGGGTAAATGGTGATAGTTGATTCGTTTCGCATGACAGCTGGCTTCGAATCAATCTATCAATCAATGACAGCTAGTCTGATAGTTATCGGTATCGGATAAATGTTGCCGTAAACGCAGGTTCGGTATTGTAGGGTCAAGGTTGATTAGACAGCTTGACTGGGCTCTGGCTCTCACATCAATGACAAGTAATCTTGGCCAACTGATACAATCAACGCCATGATCCTTTTGGCAGCCGGAATATCCTTACCTCGGCTTTGCTTCCCTTTCTGCACAAGTGTTTTGTATCATTCAATATCTCTACTGATTTCCTTCCGGTTTAGTGCACCCTTATCCGTCTTCCGTCCCATCTGATAAGGACCTTGTCAACGCGGGGGGAATGTGGGCTATAGTGACCCGAGAACCGAGACCCTGGCCGATTTGTCTGACCCATTACAAACTGCACTCAATAATAACCCTTCTAGCCTCGACCGCGACTCGTTATCAAAGATATCTTCGCCTTTCCACGTGAAAAGAAAAGCAATAAGATTTGATCGTCCGCTCATCATGGGGGCCCGAGCGACGGCTCCCACATGAGCGATGTCACTCTCTTCAGGACGCGTTATTCCCCTTGTAGCAATCCCTTGATGAGTGAGCTGACAGCGTGGGTATATAATTTATCCTTAGACTACTTTTCGTCGTGGTGCTGCTATTCTTATCAGCCATATCATGCATGGTGTTGATGGGCCGTGCTAGGGTTATCAGCATGGATGCTTATCAGTTGCCTTCCGCCAAGAGGCTTTTGGGATATGATGATTTGCAGGAGAACGACACGTTTTTTCTGGACTCGGAGATACTTTTTAATGATAGATCATGAATCACTCGTTTCATGGCGTTTTTGCTTACTGCCCTGCCTGGTCTTTATTGTCAGAGACAAGAGACAATACGATCGTGGCTCAGGCCTCCTCCGGACTTGACGCGGATTCAGCATATCTGAGACAGAGCCTCAACACATGGCATCTCTCACAAGATCGATCTCACCCTCTCTCTCTTGTAGTCTATGCCGACTATTCCGGCTTCGGCTCATTTGACACCTGGAACCGGGGAGAGCTACCGTCATCTACCTTTGCGCTAGGTAGCCAAAAACTAAAACTCCAAAGAGTTGCGGGCGTAGCTCATACTCGACTGCCCAGTTGACAGCGTAGTATCGCACGTCTGCGGCCGTCCCCTTGTAAGAGCTCTGAGGGATCTAGACCTCTCCCCGACGGCTTTGATGCTGTTTTTGAACTTTACATGTCAGTTTCTCTTTCCGGTCGAATTGTCCTTGCTTGGCTAATAATCCTTGAATAGAACTGTCGTTGCTTTTTCTTTTCAATCTTCTGGTTCCCTCCTTTACGTCTTCCTATGAGACCTCGACACAACCCTTTCGTGAGCACACACACCACACTCATGGCCAATTACTTCATAATCGAGAGAAGATTAGTTACTGGACGCCATTCTCATTTACTATAGACTCATTTTAGACTCTGGCTTTTGTGTTTCCCTAAAACGTCTCAACAGCCAACCCGCCACTTACATCCTCATCGACTTGACATCTCACAAAATGTCGGCACGAAGCGCATACGCGCGCAAGAAAACAACACAAGCGAAAAACAAGGACCCAGTTATCCATGGACGAGCTCAATCTGTAGCCACTTCATCAAGTGGCGAAGAGCTTTTTACTGACCATTCGATACCACCCAATATCCCAACCCCCATTGCGGCTCGATTCCCGCATCAACTACCACCAAATGTCTCGATACCAATGGGAAGCAGAGGAGGAAGATCGATGATGTCGCCAGATTGGAACCGGGATGCATATACGAGTAGTCAATATGCCGAGGAATGGGTTCATAACAAACCGAGGAGAGCAACAGTGCCAGACGAGTATGGGACTATTGAGAGGAGTGGACTACGAACGATGCTCGACAAGCAAAGTGACGACATACGAAAGACGATAGCAAAGACATTCACATTCCGAAAGAAGGAAAAGGAAGAGGAACCGATCGACCAGGACAGCAATGGAAGCCGACCAAGCGTGGAGACACTACAACCGACAGTCATGCCGAGTCCCAGTCCCAACGAGAGCAGCGGCTGGGACTCACAATCTGTGGCTCAAACAGACACGACTTTGACTTCAGCATCTTCTTATGCAACTTCACAAAACCAGATGCCATTGACACCAACATCACAACTCTCATTTGGTCTACCTCCCATGGGACCACCACCAACTGCCAAACTCCCTCCGATTCCACAGGTACCTACTGCACTACCACCTCAGATCAGGCGCTGGTGTGGAGGAGGACGACCTATCACCAAGTGGAACAAGCTCCGAAAAGATCCAGAGCTTTGGGATCCCAATGGAGATGTCCTGATCTACCTTGGAAAGAAAGGCCAGAGCTTGCCGTCAATGCGCGTTTCCTCTCATATTATTGAGGCGGTCAGCAGTCGATATCTCATCTCTCTTCTGGATGAAGGTTTGATTGATGGATACACGAATTCTCCGCCTTCACCACACACCGAATCCTACGGAAGGAAACTTGGTCAAGAATTCCGGAATTCACCACTAACACCACCTGCATCTGGACGCACCAGCATTGGAGATATGGGAGGACAAGTTCTTTATGAGATGTATTTCCCGCCTCCCCAGAACATGAAGAGCATCGATCAACTCCGTCATCAGCTCACCACGCGCAACTTCTTTGCCATGCTGCTCAACGCCTCGATGGTGGGCTTGTCGCTTCACGAGGCTCTATCTGATCTTCATGTTAGACTGGATAGCTACATGCCTCCAAATAACGACAATGTCGGCCAATTGGTGCGGTATCTCTATAACCGAGATCTCGACGATGTGCGAAATAACCCTGCTCTGGCCGTGTCACTCCTCATCTGGTCAGAAGAACCGGATGTGCGGTGGGAGGAAGGATGGAGGGAGTGCTTCACGCACTGCGTAGGCATGTTTGATCTCGTGCAGAAGTACAAGGACTTCAAACAGATAAACACAAATACGAGAAAGCTTATGGAAATGGCGAGCCACGAGATGCAGTACCGCGTTCAGGCTGCAGAGGAACGGTTGGCTGGCTTCAGGTATCAAGACATCTGGGCCTTCACCCCTCACACGGGATCGGAGATGAGGGCGATTGAGAGGTCGAAGGACACGTTGTTGCGGCACTTTGAACAGGAATATGGATCATGGCCACCATCACTGTCTGATAGTCGATCCAGCCGTTCTGCCGGCTCCTCAAGACCCGAAACCTGGTTGACTCGGACGTTGGCTATGAAGCTGCAAAAGGACTTTGGAGAGCTTTACGATTGCATGGTCGACAGAGATATCGTCTGGGGTTCGTTGGATATACAGTTTGGAAGCAGATTGATGATGATGTCAAAGAGCCAGAGGAGGGCTATTGATGCAGACACGAGGGAGATGCACTTGACGGATATGCTTATCGACTTTGACAATAAGCATCGGTTCCCTCATATTCCTCACCCGTTTCCTTTACTGCCAGAATCGACCTCAGCTGCTGGTTCATTCCGAAGAGGCACTGCAAAGACTCGAGGCGATCAAATGAGCGCGCTGGAGGAAAGGATCCGACTTGCTTATACTGAGAACACTGGCTTTGACGAGCCTGAGATCAAACTCGCTGATGCTTTTGAGCGCTTCGAGAAGTCCGATGATATAGGAGACATGGATCCAGCTACTGCGAGACGTAGTCGCTGGATTCTTATATACGGCATCCTTCAGTCACTAGCCTCTGTGTCTGTTGACGATGAGAAGGTGCAGTACAACGACAAGGTCGATTATCACTTATGTCCGAGACTGGAGGGAGCAAAGATACCGCCATGGAAACGAGGAACGAGCGAAGGCGTTGGCCAAGGAGCGCATGAGAGATCGTACTGCTGGGTCGCAGAGACAGAACGAGTCGCTGAGAGTGATGAGTATGGAGACGACGTTGACATGAGCCTGATCAATGATTTCCCGATTCAGCTAAACTCGCCCGGCGCCGCGGAGGACCGAAACACGGCGTCGGGTGGGTCTCTCGGCACGGGCTTTGTCAGCCCAAGAGTTCGAGAGAGGATGCGGAGGAACCGAGAGAATGAGAGTCCTGTAACGACGGACTATGGATACACGTGAACTTAATTAATTAATACTCTTTTAATGAACAAAGACAGACGATTTATGAGAAATTGGGCCCCCCGCTGAAGTACATTAAGGTCAGATCGTACCTGTTGATCACGATCCCCAGCCACCGATTTAAAACATGCTGTACCCGCTGTTTCAATGCTGATCTATGCGGATCTGCCGAAATAAGAGGACATCAATCATCAGTTGGCATATCAGTTGATCTCTGAAACGTATGTACAGCCCATGGAAACGTGCGGGACGGCCCAAGGCGCCATGCATAAGGCGTGCGTGATGCATGCTGTTGTACTCAGATTGTCTTGTGTTCCTGAGTTAAGCGACGATGGCGATGGAGATACATGATTCCCCAGCCACCGAATCTGCGACACTTGAGGAATAATGCTACAGATGTTGACTAGGGGTTTTTCGTAATTGGCTGGCTGGTTATTCTCGTTTTGGTTGTAAGTCTCTTGCTGGTTGATACCCAGCCAACCTGTTTTCTGTATTTATTACCATTTTGGGCCATGTATGAGCTTACCAGCCTCTTCAATTCTGATGACGTCGCAACGCGGAAAGGGTCTCGACCTGTTTCCCTTGCTGGATATGCTCTTGGCTAAATTGATAGAGTGTGTGTATCTTATCCTGATTTGCAATACAATTGATCTGGGACAATCTTCAATTGCTGTTGGCCTGCTTGAGTGCTTGCATTGCTAGTGCAAGTCGACGTCATGCTCCAATTTCGGCATGACCGGTCAAAATCGAAGCTGAACAAGCTGCAATGGAGAAAAGTCTGGGGGAAGTTGGAACGGACGACAAACTAACGGAGATGAATCAATTTACGGAGTAGACAGCGCATAAACCTTTCATCTCCATTTTCAGGCTCGAGATGCAAAAACTCGTGAACCCGACGGCCCTAGAAGAAACCAGTCTTGATCGCTAAGCTTACAAGGGTCTAGAGCCAAAAGGTCGAGAGGTCCCCTACCGTCTAACGGCCCAACCACTAACATCCTGCAACTACAGGGGTCGCCTTTGCAAGGGTTATCCCACCCATTTCGGGCTTCTTTCTGGGCGTGCGTGGTCCTGCGCCATCTATTTCTCGAGCACCAACCACCTTGAATCGTGGGTTTACCAAGGATGGGAACAAGTTTGGATGGACGATTGCTGTTGCTTGCTTGCCTTTGCATTCGTGGGAGCTACAAAATAGAGCTTTCTTCCCGCACACCCTCCTTCCCTCCATTCTTTCTCTCATTCCTCTATTCAATCTATCACCAACTTTGACTTGACTTGACTTGACTCGGTCTGATAGCGTTAACTTGTATCTATTGCTTGAATTATTTGTCTCACTCACTCAAGCATCGTATAAGTCCCCCGCGCACGTCATCTCTCTCAGCTCCCCGCTCCTTGAGCGCATTACAACCCCATCTTATCATCTGCGACTGTCGTGCGATTTTATCAAGATAGAGCTGCATAATTTGTTCAAGACCGCCAAGATGTTTTTCGCAATGTTCTTCGTCTTCTTTCGGATCCTTCAGATCCTCACTCTGGTAGGTAACAGGAATGCAAATGTCCCAGATCGCAGGCTAACTGAAAATCAATAGATCCCCTGCATGGGTATGCTTGCCTGGTTCGTCGATGGATTCGTCAAGCAAAACGCTCTGACTCCCGATTCAATCCTCATCCTCTTCATTGTCTCGGTTCTCGCGCTTGCTTGGGCTATCTTCACCCTCTTCAGCTACCACCGCTCCTCGACAAACGCCCACTTTGTCGCATTCGTTGATGCCCTCTTCTTCGGTGCCTTCATCGCCGCCGTTTACTACCTCCGCTACGTGCGCAACACCGACTGTGTTAGCATTCGACGTGGCGATGACTGGGACCTCTCCGCTGGCGATGTCAGGGTCATCGGCCCCAGCTATGACCTCGTCAACAACAAGCCCTGCTCTATGCTCAAGGCCTGCTGGGCATTTGGCATTATGAACGTCATCTTCTTTGCCATCACCTCTGTTGTCGCTTTCATGCACGGCGGACACATGAGCGCCTATGACCGCCACCACTCTTCTCGCCGCTCTTACCACTCCAGCCGTCACAGCCACCGAAGCCGCTCCCGCTCTGGCTCTCGCTATAGCAGCCGCAGCCGCCCTCACTCTCGACGTGTCTACGTCTAGGAACCTTATCCTGCCACTGCGCTTCGCTGGAAGCACAGACTTGAATAACAAGTAATCCGGGGGACACCGCCAGTTTGCTTTTCTCGGCAATGCATCAATACTCCACTGCAACGTATGCCCAAGTACCACAATCAATACCTTGGCCCAATGACCCGCGAGATCGCAGCCTCGCCAGTTTTTCCGTTTGTCCTATGGCACTAGATATGGGCGCCCGAGTAACAACACATCGTGCTCTGCGCCAGGGATCCAAGCCTTTTTCGCCCCATGAAAGTCTGCGCATGGGGAACATTATGGGAAAGGGTCAAGAGACCCTGTTACGATCGCCGCTAGGAAAGCGGCCTCATGCATTATGACTTCTCCTAGAACATATTTCTCATTCTTTGGAAGGAATCGTATGGACTGATGACGACCAACATGATACAATGTTGATGAAGTTTCTTTGTCTCCCGTGCTCCGGATGTGGATAATGAAGTTCAGGTAAGGGAAGGGCTAGGATTAGATACGGGTATGCCGCAGCATAGGCCCTGGAGGCTGCTTCGGTCGATGATTCTATTGTATATAATATGACTTCACTGTTACATGAGTGACGAAAAGAATAGCGAGCTTGCTACCCCAGAATATGTCTTTCAAACATAAATATTCGCCCTTTACTTTTGTCTACATCCCAACGCCGTGTTATGCTAAATGGTATCACTTTCTATGTAACCTTCCCTCAATGTTTGTCCGATTCTCCGACCTGATAGCCTCGAGCAACACCACTTCGACCCTCCTCGACTAATGTGCTAGCTTCATTGTCGAAATCGGTGCCCAATCCTTGCCATGTGCGACCAGAGCGAAGGAACTCGGCTCCAGGACTCGCGACACCATTTATGCTCGCCAACTCTCCAACACTGCGCTTGATAAGAGCATCATTCTGCTTAGCTGTACCGGCGAGACCGTCGCTAATTGCCTCTGTGGCGTTGGTGGCAGAGGGGCCGTTGCGAATTGGAAGTCTCATAGGTCGACTTGATGAGATGAGCTTGCCGGTGCGCATGTCAAACTCGGGAGGAGCAGATTCTTCTCCTTCAACACCCCCAGCGACATCGTCAAATTGGTCTTCTTCTGGTACGGCAGTGTCTTTGGACTCGTTGACCGCATCTTGAGGCTTGTCGTTGAGTCCAAGCTTCTCGATACCACCCCACCACTCGCCGCCCCAAACCCGTTCATCCTCGCTCATGAGCGCAACTTCAAGCTCAAACGGTGTGATGACTGGTCTCCAGTATCCAGCATCATCCTCTACCAAGCCACTCTCCCAGCACCCGACCACAACCCAACCCTCAATCTCAGCAAAGTTAGCCAGCTTCGCGGGGTTTAGCTTTCCCACGACAATGGTGTAGCTCTTCTTGTCCGCACGAGCGATCTTGTCGCGCAGAGTATTGATTGAGCTGAGGTAGTTTGCGACTGAAAGTGTATTCACGAGGATACCGATGACACCGGCAGAAGCCAGCGACAGCACCTTCGCAAATCGACGTCGAAGGAGACCTGCTGTACGGATAGTGGGGTTCTCGAGCGTTGAAGATGGCGTCGCGAGAACATGTAATGAGGCGAATCGTGAGTATAGAGCGAGAAGGAGCGCAGAGGGCGGGTCGGAGATGTGGATGATCGAGTAAGCCTTCCAATGTTCGTCGTCATGAGCTTCATCGGAGAGGATCTTGCGGTTGGGTATCAAGGCGGCAGGGTCGCGTGTGACTGCTGTGGAAACCACACCGGTATAGCCTTCGTCTTTGAGGAGGGAAACCACCTTGTCAACGTGATTTTGATATGTCAGATCGGCCATTATAACCAGCTTCACAGTCTTGTCGCTGAACTCCTTCTTGATCTCCTCCAATGTCACCTTGTAATCGAGATCGTGCGTGGTGTAAACGTATATCGCAGGAAGATGACTCGTGGGACTCAAACACGTTCGACCGTAATGAACTACCACATCTGCTGAAACATGCTCGGCAGCTATCTCATCCACGCAGCAGGCGCTGTAACTGCTATCCGCAAGAACGTATATCCTCCTCTCAGCCTTGCCCTCTTCCGGCGCATCGTTTGCGCTGAGTTCCTTCGATAGAGCTTCTACAACCCGAGGGGCGTCTACAAGCATAAAGTCCGGGAACTGTAAGCCGATGCGCCTCCATCCTCCAGCGCGGATCTCATCGGCTGTTCGAGCAACCTCGTACGTTTCGCGGAGGACATCGTCGGAGAATGTGGATTTGGGGATGGAGTCGGCGGCGGGAACTTCGAGGATGTGGTCGTCGGGAGTTGAGAGGACGGGAGGGGCCGAGAGATCGGACGCCATCGCGGCAGAAGGGTGAGGGTATAGTTCGGATGGATGTGAAGTTTTTTGAAGGTTGGTGATGATAATATTTTGGTGGGGTTTTGGATGGAGGGGAGCGGGTGTCAATGCGGGGTCATGGTGTGGATTTTGGCATTTTGGGACCCAACCACAGAGGTATTGCTATAGAAGTAATAAAGTAACTCGTAAATCGACGAGAGTTATTACGGGATTAATGATATGCTGTTGACCGCATACAGTTAAAAAGCCATTGGTATATACGGTTTGATAGAGTAAATCTCCTGTTTCGGGTTATTGGCTCTGTTGGAAGCAATCTGATTGGCTCCACGACATCCAAATCACGAACGAATCAAGTAACCCGTCAATGTAATCACCGCTACTCGTCAGCTGGGGAATGAAGAACTTGATAATATACGAAATGGCTACCTGGTCGAGACTAATAGGTCCCAGCAATTTTTATATCTTGCAAGCCATGACTCGGCTGCGTTTGAACCTGGTAGCAGAGTCGCCCTCTTGACCCTTTGGCGTGCCTTAAGTCATGGAGGTGCAAATCACATCCCCTGGTGAGCACGTAAATGATGTGCTCAGTACACAAGGTGACTTTGACTCAGGTAAGACTGATTCTTCAAGGCAAGATCCGCCTCTAACAAGGACCAAACGGTGCATGTGAATAACAGACACAAGTACAGTACCAGGCCTCTTGATCACGAACTGCCGATTAAGGTTTCCGACATCGGGCTACTACCGTCCCGATGCCAGTGAAGAACTGCCGAACAATTTAACGGAGAATAAATATCCAGAAAACTTGCGATTCTCATATGATTTCAGCTTCCGACTCCTGAATAACAGAACTGAAGTTACAGTCGTAGTCTCTTCTACCCCGGCCTTGTCTCGATTAGGAAATCCGTGTACCCAGTTGGGTAATCAGTCTATGCATCGTCAGTAAGAAATACCACGATGCTGTTAGTCAACATCCACAGCATGTAGTGAGCCACTCCTTTATATGAGAAGCTCGTGTGACTTTGAGTGCGTAAGCTGTAGTGAGCTAGGCTTATCTTATATAACGGCATCTGCCGTCCTTTCTTTCCCTCTTCAACACAAAACATAGGTAACCAATGGACGACTCATCACATCAACATCACTTTCTCCAAGGCAAAACCATCATCATCGCTGGCGGTGGTGTTTCTGGTTCAGCATTCGCTGTTGGACTACGAAAATTATGGAATCCCCAGTTCAAAGAGCCCAAGATCATCATCTACGACCGCGACTCGCCAGACGTAAGCGCTCAGCGTGAAGGCTACACATTATCTCTCACCGGATACGACACTTCTGGAGGTCTCATTGCCCTAAAGAGACTCGGTCTTATTGACAAAATCGTAGACAATGCTGTTTCTGGACTCAATGGAGAGGGTGCTTTCAAGATTTGGGGACCCAATTGGCACGAACACGCAAGCTTCCGCCACGAGCCAATTGAAGAGCTGCCATCTTCCAGCGTTAGAATAGCACGCAAGGATCTTCGGAAGGTCCTCCACGATAACCTCCGACCGGAAGACTCGGTCCAGTGGAACTCATGCTGCATCTCAGCAAAGCAAACGGACCAAGGACGAGTGCGGGTTCAAGTCGCCAGTGGACAACCCGGCAATGAAACGATCACCGAGGAGGACTGTGACCTGCTTATTGCCGCTGATGGAGCCAATAGCAAACTCCGAGGATACCTTCGACCCAATGACAACCTCGAATTTGCCGGTGCAATTCTCCGAGGTGGTATTGCTCGATTTGACGGAACTCCTCCAGCGCCCATCGACAAAGACTGGGGATTTATGCTCTCAGGAACCGGGGTTTCTTGCTTCTTTTCTCCAGTCGACAAGAACAGCGTTGTATGGGGCGTTGGCAATCTCGAAAACGAGGAAGTCCCCAGATTGGATCTCAAGAACGACGAAATGGCACAAGGAGTTATAAATCGTAGTCTCGATCTTGGGAATAAGTTCCAGGATCCATTCAGAGACATCGTGGAAAGGACAGATACAAAGACCGTGTTTGCCATCAACGCAAAGGACAAGATGGCGTTCACTCATGGCGATATTGATAAGATGGGCGTTATTTTCATTGGCGATGCTAATCATGCTGTGACACCTTTTGCTGGCTGTGGAGCGAACCTGGCGCTATGTGATGCATGGGATTTGGCAGAGGCGTTATGTACGAGCGGTTCATTAGGGGAGGGCGTATCAGCATATGATGGACGGTCTGAACCACGGGCGCGAGGGATCCTGGAGCGAGCGCGAGAGAAGTTGAAGTCAGGGCATAAGGGAAGATTGTAGTTTCAATAGAATGGTTCTATAATATATAAGCCTTGTTATTCATAGGGTCTGCAATGAGGGAGTTTTAGTAGAAGTACATGTAGAGATTGAAGACTCAAGTCGTAATAGATCTTGGGAAACAGAATGTCGAGCAGAACACAGAACTTGGGTGAAATAGACCATAAGCTCAACGCAATTGTCCGCGGTGATATATGAAAGTTCAGGAAGTCCTATCGCCAGCCTAAGTACTGCGCAAGAGGCCAGGTTGCACTGAAACACGTCTGAGTGAAGCTGAAATGACAGTTCTTGTCTAAGTTCCCCTCCTCTCTCATGGAGAAGTGGCCTGACAACTGAATGAAGGCATTGTGGACCTGTTTAGTTGCGTGTGTCACTGCAGAGGGCGCAGGTACGGGTGAGGAAGAACTCGGTGAGAGTCCAGAAGAAGCTCCCAAACCTGGAATACTTGGTCTCACATCGTAGCACAATAAGGCGATGTGGTATAAAACCGGCTCGGGCCGTACCTAGGGTGGGTTGGCGAGGTGTTCCTAGAAATGACCATTGTCAACCAACCCTGACAAGGCGTGTTTGGGCTTCATGACCAACGCTAGCTGTAGTTATAAAACCCATATCTCCCCATTCTGGGACAAGGATAATTTATATAGGTCCATGTTGTAAACGAAAGACCAGGCTTGAGCCCCGCCATCAAGTTTCACCAACACCAGGGTGTG
This sequence comes from Fusarium denticulatum, assembly GCA_013396175.1. NCBI lineage: Eukaryota > Fungi > Ascomycota > Sordariomycetes > Hypocreales > Nectriaceae > Fusarium > Fusarium denticulatum. The sequence continues at coordinate 4,927 of JAAOAK010000082.1, read as the reverse complement.
AAGGTGGCAAGATTAGGGAACAGGGAGTTATACTACGATACTAAAAAAGCTCGAGTAAGCACAATGGCGACATTCGTGACACTTCCTACTCATGTTTTAAGATCCCTTCATCCTCAATTCAAAATACGAACTCCATTTCTTCCCCATCAATACTGATATCAACGCGTTCCATCCCCTCTTCCTCCTCATCTAGCGCATCGGCCCACGTAATGCTATCCTCATCCATCTCCAGGACGACCTTGCCGTTCTTGACTGTATCATAACCACCGTCAGACTTATCATCACTCTCGATCTCATCCTCTTGATCACTTTCTTCTTCGCTACTGGGATCGCTCTCCTCCGACTCGGATTCGCCATCTCCACCGTGTTTCTTTGCAAAAGACCGCGAAGCTGGCAAGTCTGGACCCTTTTCTTTTAAAGTCATGCCGTTGTTCATACCCAAAAACGACTGAAGAACCGATCTCCGCACAGTCTTGTACTGGAGAGCAAAGATGTTACTGCCAACGCTTTCACCAGAGAACTCAGCTGTCTCTTGGCGACCTTGTGACCCGGAAACCCCTGGGTCAGTGAGTTCAGAGGGCAGAATGATGCCTGTAGTGCTCGATACAATCGTAGATACAGGCACCGAAACACCGGCCGAGGTTGTGACCCCGCGTTCTCTTGAGTGTGTGAAAGTTGCATCCTGCCAGATGAGCACCGCGGTAACCATGAAACCAGCATTGCCGCCGCGAGCTAGCATCCGTTGAAGCTGGGATCTCGTCTCCTCATGCTGAATCAACCGATCAAAAACTTGATCGTAATTCTGAAGACGTACGCAGACGACCTCAGAGCTAGTGAACGAGAGACCCCCGCCATTACTGGTTTCGCGCGAGACGTCTACCGTTGCACCGAGTTTAGCAGCAAACGACTTGTTCCGCTGTGAGAATGCGGCGAGGCTAGCATTGGCGATGGTGCTTCTTGCAAACTCTTGTGTTACAAAGGGCTTCGGATCATCCGGCACAAAATTTGCATCTGGCTCGGAATAAGATTTGACGATCCGTCCGAGCCAGGCTGATAGGGCCGATGCTGGTAGATACCGTTCTGGGGGGAGTAGATAGAACGATGGTCGGGCTTTTTCAGTAGGCATGATGATAGTGACGATGTTTTGATTCTCTTAATCGACTGCAAGGGTGTTATATGTAACTACTAAAGAAGCAATTCCACAGATCACAAGTGAGGACAAAAGTCCGAGGAGAGCACAGACCGATTCGAATGCATTCACAGTTATCCTAGGAGGGCTGAAAACCATTGTAGATCATTTCTGCCCAAACCCCTGCCCGCGTGGGCCTTTTCTACTAATTTTCGTGTATAGTTCCAACGAGGCAGTCTGTATTCGTTTCTCGTCAGTGCAGTTCGGCAAATGTGCCGTCCTACGGAGCGAACAGCGGCGACTACATATAACTAGGTTTCGCTTCTTATCGGACGGGAACTTGAGAGGAAGCTTGCCGAATAAAACCACAAGTCACAATAAAATGATCACTATCAATATCGCCCAGGGGGATGTTGACCCTTCCCAATCGGAAGACCTTGACGGTTTGCATCTCTTCAACGTCAGCATCACTAGAGACGACGGCACATCTCACACCGGATCAAATACCTCAATCGCCATCCGGCCTCTTCTTCTTCTGGCAACTGGTGCCCCGGGCCATATTGAGCCGCCATGGGGTGGGGACTGGGCCAGCGAACATGTGCAGGACATGATGAGTGCACTGAAGGCGCAGATGAACTCTCCATCCGACTTTTACGAAGAAAAAGTAGTCATCCGTATTTCAGAGAAACCTTGGTTCAACAACAATAACTCTGAGGATCACAATACCGAGGATCACATGCCCATGCAACGGGTCCTTTGGGAGTTCCTCGAGCGACTCGAGGTATGGGAACCTACGATGCGGCCGATGGAGGTCAGCGTGGTACAGACACTTGCTACTGGAACTTCCAATCTTCTCAGCCAGGATGAAGAAGGCAACAAGGTTGCTGGCCAGGAGACCGAAGGACAAAGGAGGATCCTTGTGTTGTCGTGTCGTGCTCCTGGTCGTTCCACCCATGCCAGCGAGCTCTCCTCCCCAGTCTCGCGAACCATTCTAAAGGCGGCGGGAGATTCTACAACTGCCATCCTTGTACGACCTGGGTCCTTCCGTACCCTGAAGACTGAGCTCGAATCTCACCCCAAAGGCTACTTCACTACTATTCATTTAGACATGCTACTTGTCCACAAGCGGCCTCGAAAGTCTGAACCTGGAACTCACAGAATCTACCTCCAATTCGTCAACCAAAACAAGTCTGAAGTGATAGAGGAGGATCTGAAAGCGGTGAATAAAGTTGCCGCACTGCTTCTGCTTCATGGTGTTCAAGATGTTGTCATTGCTCCCTGTCCACATGCCAGGTCCGCCGTCGAGACGGCAGCTACAGTTCTTTTGAGCAGTGGTATACGGACCGTAGTTGCTTTGGCCTATCACATCACTGAAAGTGATGTCGGGGTATTCATAAGATCACTCTACACTGAGTACATTCATCAGATGCTCCCCTTGGAAGAAGCCGCTCGAGCAGCTCGACGACACTTGAGAGGAATTGAAGGCGATGAGAAGTCCATTTGTGATTTCGTGGCGCTGACTTATGTTAACTCAGAGTGGCTTCCATCTACCACTTTGAGCGTTGCCTGCAAGTCTCTCAAGCAAGAACAGAGCCATCCCAACTCTGTGTATGGGCGAGAACACGATATTGTCCACATAGAATCAATCCTTTTGCTTGGAAAGCCGCTGCCGCTATTGATTTATGGAATGGCTGGTGTTGGCAAGACGGCTCTTTTGGATCATTTATGTTCATGGTGGAAGGCTTCGGGTATGATTGAAGATGCAATCCATATAAGCCTCAGCCCGAGCGAACCTTTCAACAAGGATAACATGCTACAACAGCTACAACGCCACTTTGTTCCGAGCTCTACTTCAGACTCAGAAGACACAAGCTCTTTGTATGAGTATTTCGAGAGTCATAAATGTCTTATCGTCATCGACGATCTCGACTCAGCGAACTTCAACCGACAACAAGGCCAATTCATGAATATTACCTCCAAACTATCCAAGTCTGGTGCCCTCATGATTCTTGCTTCACGCAAGCGAGAAAGATGGCTGAGTAAGGCAAAAGTATACAAACTTTCTGGGCTTCAAACTCGACCAGCGGCTCTGTTGGTGATGGATCCCGAATTTAGGGACCGTGTCACTGATGATGACGACCCTCCATCTCCTGAGACAACGGCGAAGACCAGGACACAAGAAGAGAGAGATTATCTTGAGGCTGTTGTTGAGATGGTAAATGGAAACCCGCAGGCTATAGAGATTATGACCAAAAGTGGGCTTTACTGGTCGAGAGCTCCGAAAGATATATATTGCTTCATACTCGGACTTCGTTCAAACAGTCCTTCTGCGCATCCCGCGGAGTTTCAGACTGCAGACACAGAGGATGACTCTGAAGAGCCAAGCGGCAGAACGCGGCTTGAGGGTGTATATGAGAGTCTACAAAGTATGGACTCGGGCGACGGGTTCCTGTCCATATTGCTTGCGCCATTCATGGGTGTTCTGCCGTGGAAAGATCTCCTCACTATTTTATGTATCTGGAGCACACGAGTGGCCAAAGTTCTGGGAAAAGCTGCATCTACAAGGCTCGTGCGCGCTGTACTCGACTCGGATGCATCTTACAGAGACAGTGCCAAGCTCACGGAAGAGGCCCGAGTCTCGATTGAGACCTTACTGAACGCTGGTAAAGTAGCCGGACCTGAGGAAGACCTGGCGTTATCCGACTCTAGCGTTCTGTTTCATAAAGACGTCGAGTTCTCCGAACCACCGTCACCCGCTGACAGTTTCCTGACCACCATGTGTGACCGCGTCAAAGATAGGCTTGTTGATGCTGGAATGCTTGAAGAGTTCACCGAAGCGCCGGATTCGTTGATCCCAACAGACCGAGGGATCATGCGTTTGAATCCACTGGTTCCTTTGCTTCTCAGGCAACACCCTGCCTATAAAAGCAACTCCTTTTCTCTTCAATCCACAGTTAATGAGGCATTTGTACTATACTACTGCTATAGAGGGAAGAAGTAAGTCAACAGAGTTACTCGTGCACGTAGTAATGATTGCATGTTCGTCTTGCTGACCTATCAACAGATGGCCTTGGGACCGCTGGGAAGATGATCGCGAATGGGGAGTAGTTGATGCCGAGATCGAGCTTGAATTCGACAATTTTGCATCTGCCTGCATGACAGTTCTTCTGCACATCGACCTCGACATAACACATCTGATGGGACTGATGCGGATAGCCGCTGTGCTCGAGCATGGTGCCGGCGATAAGTTCTACTACAGAAAGACTATACTTTCCCAAGTATGGACTGTAGCTTTGGCCAGAACCCTTACAGAGCTGAAAAAGCTTCAGGACGAGGGCCGAAGCCGTGAGACCGAGATATATATGCTTTTGTTGACTGCTATGTATTTCAGCTCTGAACTAGGTCGCTTCCATGATCTCGACCGCGAGTCAGACGAGGTGGCCAAGTACAAACGTCTTATCGCTCAGTTTGCCGTGTTGGCCAGCAAGATGGTCCCGGAGAACATCGAAGTAAAAGCAAGTAAGCATAAGCTATCAGGGAGAAAGGAACTTGAACGTCTGGCTGGATTGGCGGCGGATCCTGATCAAGATATCCTGTACTTGGTCCGGGGCCAGGTCAGACGCGTTTTTGCATGGATTTCGAACCCTTTTAAGACCAGCTCCTTCGTAGGACCAGCAACCACTACGTCTGTTTCAGTTGATGTTAAATTGGCTACTGTGCTATTATTTGCATTTACAGTTTATTAATATATAAGTATAGTTAATAATACTAGAGAGGCAGTAAAGAGAGATAATTAAG